>RJWT010000492.1:0-44842 GCA_004365215.1 Cuniculus paca
GAAGTATGTTTGTGTTTCAACAAAACTTAATGAACACCGAAACACAAAATTTATCATTTGTCACAAAATATTCTTTTGATTTTTCCCTCCAAATCATTTCAAAATACAAAAACCAGGCTTAGCAAGTCACACACAAAAAGGTAATAGACTATATTTTCCCTGGGTGTCAGTTTCCCCAACTTTGACTTAAACTTAATCTGAAGTATAAACTGCCTCAATAAAACAGTTCATAGTGAACTGAAAGAATCTTTGCACTTAGCTAAAGATTTTGAAACTGATCAATCTAACTGATAGAAAGTACTCTGAAGTGGTGTTCTTCTGAGCTATAGAAAAAGAAGGCAATCAGTCTTAGACACTCTTTATGGTCACACCAGCATCTACAGAAACCTTGTAAGTGTGGCTGAGTGTACAGTATCATTTCAACCTGCTCTAACATCCTAAGAAGTTCAGACACTCTAAAGTCAGCTCTCTAAAAAATAAGCTAAGAGATGGAAAGGAGAGTAAAGAGAAGTTTCCTCTCTCCTTTCTTCACACTGACTTAAAAAGTCCTCTGGTGAGACCCTCTACATTTCTCAGGGGAGGAGCTGTCTTTATTTCTTACAGACTCATTTCTTCATCTGTGCGTCAGCTCCATCCTCTCCCTTGCTAGGGACCCATTTTATCACCTATCCCCTCTCCCGCTGTTAGTCTCTCTGGACTCATAAGGTCTTTCCCCTTGTTCAAAATACATTCCCACCTCCTTCCTCCTTAAAACAAAAATATGATTTTAACAGTCTGCCTACTTCTTGGCATGACTTCTGGCAAGCTGTTGAAGGAAACTGAAAATACAGAAAGAACATGGGCTTTGGGTTCAGAAAGAGATCAGTTAGTGCCTCTGTTCTGCTATTTTCAAACTCTGTGACCTAGGATCAGTTATGCTTTTCAGCTTCAACATTCTTTTCATCTCAACAATGAGAAATAATATATTTTATAGGAGTTTTATGAAAATTAAGTGGAATAAACTTGGAAAGCACTGAAGTCCAGTGGCAAGCAATCAGTAAAGTTCCTTTCCCTTTCTCTAATCAGAGTCGACTAGTGTTAACATTTTTACACCTCCTATACCCTAACTACCTGTAACTACAGTTCATATCTTTGCAACTTTTTGCTAAAACTGATCTAGTAAAATTCACAAGGGACTTAACGATGTACTTTAACAGTCTCTTTTCCTGTGTTCATCATCTGAGACTACACTGATTTCTTATTCCCGAATCATTTTTTATTGATACTATTCTTTCTGATAAATTTTTTCTTACTCTTGTTGTCCTTTTCTTTCCCGTTATTAAGCCAGGGTGTTCTCTAACGAAAATTTCTGTCTTCTCTTTTTTGTGCTCTTGACATTTTCTTTAGTGACTTTGTTCATTTGAGGTTTCAATTACTACCATGATTGCCATTCTCCACACATATCGGAACTCCAGAGCTGTAACTTCAAATATTTCTTGTATGCTATTGCTTGGTCCTCCCATAGACAATATAGTTCAAAATCCAAAAATTATTAACCTCATACTGCAAATCACTTTTGTAATTATCTTTTAATGATGAGCCCATTATATATTCAATCATTAAATAAGAAACTTTCTAAGTGAAGTTGGACCCCTCATTCACTGTACAGAATCAGAATGAACCCAGAGCTATATGACCTGCCCATTTTTATATTTAATTTTGAGACAGGGTAAAAGTTGCTAAGTTGCCATGTTGAGCTCAAACTTCTGATCCTGCTGCCCCAGCCTCCCACAATGCTAAGATTATGGTGAGCGTCATCACCTGGGGCTTCAATTCACAAATTTTAACTATGTCCCGTCTTTTTTAAAAAAATAACTAGAAAGTGGCTCTTTGTCTATCCAACCTTATTATCACTGAAGTTCAGGCCTTCAATGACTCTGGCTTATAAACCAACGTCAATATTCCTAGATTTTTCCTTTAATGATCACACTTCCACTCCTACAGTACAGCCTGTCATATTTCTAAAGCACAGTTTTGACTGTGACAACTCTTCAAAGGCTTATAAAGATGCTCTACTACATTCAGAATTCCAAATCCCCCAGTATGATAGTTGCTATGTTATAAAACTGAATCTCTTAATATGATTGATTACTTACAAATACTTCCACTGCTAGTTCTAATTTACCACTCCAGCACCATTTTGCCATTCCCCACTCCTCCCTGGAATGTGGTTTTCTCTAAAAAGTATAAATTTCAATAATCCATAGTTTAAATAATCTATACAGATTTCTTCTATTCTTCCTTCCTGGAATACTATTTTTACAATTTACTTGCCCTACTTACTCCTTTAGACTATTTCAAACATGAATCCTTTACTGAACCTGGCCAACATTTCTTTCGGTAATTCCTAATGTAGAATCATTAATTTCTCCTTTGTATTCCCTTATGCACTTATGCATGCCTTTGTTATGGCACTTATGTTTTACAACTACTATTTGAAAGCAGTGCAACAGCTTTGCTAAATAATTTCTGAATACTAAAAGGCAATCAATTTTATTATGGTAGTTTAGATTATTTTTTTTTTGTAAGAAATAAAACTATTTCAAACTCTGTGACCTAGGATCAAATTAGATGACTAATTATTGAAAGGATCCATGCTTGAAATTGCATCCTTTAAAGTTTTAGTACATGTAATAAGAACATCTTATGAAATATAGTTTAATACAGACAATATAAATAATTTATAAGTAAACAAAGGACAGGAAACATAATAAATGATCTCAAATGATAGAAATCTAAAAATCATTTATACTGATATAAATCATCCTGACTATGAGTTTTCAAGATTCCTTGACAATTTAAAAATGTCACAAACAAAATAATGAAGATACAGGGATAACCAGCTAAAGGAAAGCTAGGGAGCTGTCAGTATAGTATCTTCAAACTACTCTTTATTTAGGTTTTCCTACTATCTATGATATTAAGTTTGTTCACAGATTTATATAAAGTAGCATCCTAAAATAAAGCTTAATTAGATGATTACACCTGCTTAAACACAACTGTTTTCAACTTTTCTTCATTTAAATAAAATTTCCTTCAATTATTTAGTTTTAGTATAAAAAGGTCATGCAAAGTTGGAGTCTATATACTATACAGTATAAGGGATGCAAAAATAAAAGAAATAGTAATAACAATAAATTATACTAGTAGAACATAAAGTGAGTTTACTTATAAAGCAAAATTAAATACAAGTACTAGTAAGAAATTATATAGAATTTAAGACCTGAGAATACGAATGTTTAAACATTTATTAGTTTTAAAACACCAAAGATGAGGGAAAAATTACCCTCTAAATTCACAATTCTATTTCTCAAAATAAAAACATACAAATTAAACCTCATCTAATAGAAAGTTACCTTGTGCCACTTTTCCAGTTGTTTTGCTACATAACCTCTTTCATTCAGGTAGGAAAACCCTTTTGGAATGGAAAGAAATCTGTAAATTAAAACATACCACAGTTTAACATGAAATCCAACAAAAAACGTTTAAAGAGCTAAAATAACTCGAAAAAATGAGCTTTGGGAGCTAAAAGACTAAGAAATAGTTCCCCTTTAAGAGGTCATCTAGAATTTATTAAGTTACAGTTATAAATAAATTTCTACAATCTTCTCCAAAACACTCATAAACCTGATCACAATAAAGAAAATGTCATAGAAAGCATGAAACAAAGAAATGTTAAAAAAAAATTTAAGAAAAACTGAATAATTAAAACCATGTTCAAAACTCTGAAACAGTCAAGGCATATCCATTTTCCTACAAATGACTCAAAATTATCCTTCTTTATGGCAGAGTAGTATTCCACTGTATATAAATGCTGATTTTCTTTATTAATTGATCTGTTGATGGACACAGTCTTCTTCCAAGATTTAACTATTAGGAGCTGTGCTGCTATAAACATGGGTGTATGAATCAATGTAATATGATGTCCTTAACTGCAGAAGATATCTAGAAAGGGAATGGCTGTCAAGTGGAATTTCTGTTTAAATTTTGAGGAATCTCATACTGCTTTCCACAGTGGCTGCACCAGTTTTACACTCCCACCAACAATGTAGAAGAGTTCCCTTTTTCCCACAGCCCTGCCAGTACTCGTTATTATTTCATTTCTTGATAACAGCCATTCTTGCTGGAGTAAAGTGGAATCTCAGTGTTGTTTCAATTTACATTTCTCGAATGACCAGAGAGAGAATATTTTTTATGCATTTATTGGTCATTTGTACTTCTGAGACTTTTTCATCTCTGCTGCCTATATTTTACCTGACTCTTTTATCTTGGGGGTTTAATTTCATGCAGTTTCTAGTCTATGAGAAACTAAAAATATGAATAAAAAGCAAAATAAAAAAGACAGATAATAGAAAATAGGGAGATAAATCTTTTGCAAAAAAAGAAGACCAAGAGATGGAGGGAGGGGAGAGAAACAGAGAGGGTGAAAAGGATGAAAATAAGAATTATGATATGTTATATCCATGTACCAACTCCCCACAAGGAATGTAATCAACTGCAAATATGGACTAGAAAAGCAAAACTTAAAGAAAAATAGTCCAATTTCAGAAGTCCCAAAGTATACTCTTTCAAAGTGTTTCCTACTCAAGATTTGAATCCAGTCTTAATA
Organism: Cuniculus paca; assembly: GCA_004365215.1. Taxonomy (NCBI): domain Eukaryota; kingdom Metazoa; phylum Chordata; class Mammalia; order Rodentia; family Cuniculidae; genus Cuniculus; species Cuniculus paca. Next base: position 4,649 of record RJWT010000492.1, read on the forward strand.
CAGGCAACAGAAAGAATATAACTAGAAGAAATTTTACTTAGAATTTACCTAAGAAGGAGAAGTAAACCCTTGTCTCCAAGATGAGATAAAGCTGGCTTCATCTGAATAAGAGCATGAAGATTAGCCTAGATAAAATAATTATTATACCGATTAACAACTGCACAAAGATAACAACTGCACACATTTTTTTCAAATTGCCTATACTACATATATTAGTTTCATGTCAACTAGAAGTGAATTTTTAAATAAAAAATCATCCTTAAGTATTTCATCAAAAAAGGAAATATACCTTGTCTTCACACGCTTCATCAAGAATATCCAGAGCTTCAGAAGAAATTGTTTTGTTTTTATCATGTAGCTGAGTCACAAGTAACTCAATCCCCCAATTATTGAAGAATTCAACATTAGCTCTCAACAATACCCTTAAATGTTTTGTCGCATACAGCCTGCAGGCCTATAAAGATAGATGAATATACTAAGAAATTAAAAAACAAACAAACAAACTTAATCATGCATAGCCTATTTGAATGTTTTGAGAAATTTCTGCTACTTGAAAAGTACATTAGAACTGAAATAGATGGTCTAGTCTTTGCTATAAATATTTAGTACTAGTAAAATAAAATACTTTCCATCCAATAGTTTCATTGTTTTGATATAATTATATAGATATTATATGGAGAATAGAAAGTAAAATGTTACAGTCCAATTTCTATCCTATATTCTCAAAATTTATAGCCAAAAATATGCAAAGTATTGAATTGGTAATAAAAATACAGTTTTATTGCCTATGTGATACTCACATCAGTCGCTGCTGTTAGGATTTTTGAAAGAATGACTCTAGCTAATCCATCTCTGCTATAGTCTAAGCTAGAGACAGTCAGTTTTAGCAAATGATCTTGGTTTTTCAATGAGCAAAGATTAAGGAGACTAAAAAAAACAAAACAAAAAACGATTAAGGTTACTAGAAATCACTGCATGGATTATCATTAGTCCAACAAATCATTTTTTCCAGTTTTACTGAGATATAATTCACAAATGTCACATATTCAACATTTGCAACATGAAAAACTGATTAAAGTATACCTTGTGAAATGATTACGATGAAATTAATTTACACATCTATCAACACCCACAGTTAGCATTTCATGTTTGTATGCTACAGAAGGTACATGAAGACATTTCAACAAATATTTTTAAATTTCTAACATAAACAAACATTTCTGAAAGAATTTAATGACAAAAACATAAAAACTATGAAACATGAAGACACTAAATTTTTCAAAAATAAAACTTAGCAACAGATATTCACAGACTAAAAAGCACAGCATATAACCAACCACACTAAAAATGAAGTTTAAGTATATATTCCAATAGAATCAAGGGATGCTCACCACTGAAACACACTGCATTTTTCCAGCATTTTGACTCCATGAGGGTGGCAAGAAAGTGTTCCAATAAATAAAAAGTAGTGTTGACTAAGAGTAGTCAATAAACCATTATTTTGAAGACTTCTTTCAGGTTTCATTCCAGAGGAGGCATTGAGCCACTGAACAATATCTTTTACTAGATCTTCCAAGTATCCTTGACCATCCTATAATTAGAAAAAGCAACTTTAATCTGGTATAAAAAATGTAATAATGAGTTACTGAGGACAAGTATCAGTCACTGAGTACCTGCTCAGTGACTGCTGTTCTTCATCTGATTTGATACAATGCTACGGAGAGATAGTGCTATTCTCCATTTCTTATGTAAAACATATCTTCCAGAGGGTAAGTAACTTGCCCAAAATGTAACTAGTCAGAATTCACACTTAGGTCTGGATTCATTTCCTATGTGTCCAAATACACCCTATGCATACTCAGAAACAAGAACAAAATGGATGGTTGTAACAGAGGGAGGAGAAGGAAGACAAATTTAATTATAAAAAATATTGCTTTGAAAATATTTAGAGTGTTTACCTCTTCAGACTCAAGAAGAAATTCTGTAAACTGGCAACCAACAACTGTGAGCTGCTTAGATTTGGCAAAATCCAGATCCAGGTTGGCATATAATTTACTGCTGGGTTTGTAAAAATAAAGAAGTCTTCGTACAAACCTAATATCAAAATAAATTAACGATGTGAGAAAAGAATTATTTTACAATCTTGTCCATAGGTATGACACAACAAGGCTTTGAAATGTTCTGGGTCTGAACCATTTGGGGGAAATGGTACAAATTTGTTAACACATTTGGTACACCTCACACATACAAAAAGAAAAAAAAGAAAAAGTTTAATTGTAAAGCATATATGGAATAAGAATTTTAGAGTGAGATGCTTACAAGAAAAAGTGGGGCAGAAAAAGGGTAGTAGGAAAGATGACAATACACCACAACTAGAATGTAATGCTGAATAAATAGAATGTAAATTTAGAAAGTTGAATTTATGAGCATAATTTATTATAATGTGTTCTAAGCTTCCATTTAATTTAGTTCAATTTAATTTCATGAACTATAATCTAATCTAAATAGAGGTAGTTAGATCCAGGAGTCAGGAAAATAAACTGGAAAAAGGTATCTGTTCTCAAGCAAGGAGTATGAAAAGTCAGTACTATGCTATTGTTTCAGTGTTATTTACAAGGTTTACATATTTCTCAAAACTTGGTATTAAATAATGTATCATGAGATGAATATAATCAAAAACTTGTTAATCACACAAATTTCTCAAACATAAAGGCTCTCGTATCCAATGAATTCAATTCTGTTGTTTGGTAAGCTGAATCTAAGGAGTAAAAACACATGGGTGTAGTAGAGAGCAATACAGTTGCTTGAAGTGTTCTATATGCTCCTGAACATTAACATGTTTTGAAGACAATGTGGTTAAGGAGACTATTAACTAAGAAGAACGGTTAACTTTCCAAAGTCACACATGAGTGAAAGTCAAAGTTGTATGTTAAAAATATAGATTCTTACTATGTCATCCTTTTATGTTAAGATTAAGTCCATTACACAGTTGAAATTATCTCAATTTAATAAACTTTCATCTCTATTACTTCATCTGATCCAAAACTAAAAGCAGAATACAATTAACTAGAAAAAGAATTAGCTGATGGTTTCTGACACATAAAAATTTATACACATAGACATATAAAATGTTTGTACCTACTGAACGCTATTAAAGTGAATGTGTTATCATTAAAACATGAATTATTTTTAGTAGGCATTAGACATAATATAATATAAATTTAAATTCACGATAACTTTTACATACCTGTGCAACTGTTCATCTTTATAGTTTCTTAGATTTACATTTGGCCACTAGAATAACAAAATATATATTATGCATGTATTTATCAACTTCCAAGCATGTAACTGTAATAAATTGTAATTCATAATAAAATGACAACAAACTTATCACTATGAAGTATCTTGTCATACCTTAAGAATGGTCCCTATAAGATTCCAATTCCATTCAAGATTTTCTTTATGTTGAAGGACTTGGCTATCCTTAAGATTCATTAAAAGAGCTTCCTCTGTATCCTAAAACACCACCACAAAATAACATGGACAAATAAGGCAAACTGTTCTCACATACGAAAACTAAATTCAAATTTTAAAAACAGAAAGGAGTTATTTTTTTTCATTTACAGATAGATCGTTAAAGTTTTACCATTACAAAAACTCATTTCTAAATTGCCTAGTCAGTTTAAAACTAGGAAGCCAAATAGAAATCCATATGCAAGAATAAAGCTACAGGGGCTGGGGATATAGCTCAGTGTCATGGTGCCTGCCTGGCAAGCACAAGGTCCTGAGTTCCATTCTTGACATCAAAAAAAGTAAAAAATAAAAATAAAGCTACAAAACTCAAACAAGTACATGCATATAAAATCCAGTAGTTAAGAATTAGAAAACTGTGTATGAATTAAAAAATCATGATTTCATGTTAGTACCTTAAGAACAAATATATCTTTCTGAACTCGAAGATACTGATCCCGTTTCTGATGCGTTGCAATTGCTTTCTGAATAATGTGATCTAAATGAAGGCTGTAAGGCTTAGGTCCTCGTTTCTTCATTTCATGGAAGCGTTTTAAACAGTTCAGTGCTGCACTGGCTCGACTAGTAAGAAAAAATAATTTTAAAGGGATCATTCTGATAAGTTATTGAAAATTTAGATAAATTCAAGGATGGAGACTTTTGCTGAAAAAAAGTGAATTATTTTGTCAACTCTGAAAACAAGAAAAAAAGATCAAAAGTATTGTTGGAAGAAACATTGATTATTCAGACTAAAACATCAACTTACTAATCTTTTCTTGGCCCTTTTTGTATACTGGCTTTAAGAATTCCTTTTGCAAGGTCAAAAACCTAGCTTTTCTCTTCCTATAAAAAATTTAAAGGTTTCCTTTTCATATATAAATCCTAGTCACCAAAACTAATTTTTGTTTGTGGTATGAGGTTGCAATGTAATTTCACTGTTCACTCATATAATTATATGATCAATTGAATGGTCTGTTTTCTGCATAGATCTGTAACTATAAATTGTATCTTAAAAATTGTTTAATTCCTTAATGTACATAAAAGCACAGTTTTCAAAACTTTGACAGCCATCAATTTTGGTTAAAAGAATTTAAAATGTTGGGATCCACTGAGATTGGAAAGTATTTAATGAATCAGTAAAAAAGTTTATTGAGCTAAAGAAAAAACTATTTCAAGAGAACTATTCTGTTATTTTGGCAGTAAATGAATTCTTAATAAACTCAGAAACTGGTGTTCATAATTTGACCTAGAGGTCTGGTCAATCAGGTTTTGAGAAAGACATTTCTGTATCATGAAACTTCTAACATAAAAAGCTGACGGCTACTGCTGATGTTAGTCCAGAGTCACAATATAGATGTCCCTAACGCTCTCAGTTTATGATACAACTGTAGTCTATTAAATAACAGTATTTTCACTGATAGAAGCAAAATAATAAACCATTATTTAGAGTAAGGCTCATGTATGTTTTACTAAAGTTAAACTTTTTAAGAATGTATAATTGTTAATAAAAACCCATAGTTCTGAATAGCTAGTACATCGCATTTTGTTAATATTATCAAAGAAAAAAAAGAGAAGTAGTCCACATATATATAGATTTTTCTCACTATAATATAGGGAAAAAGAAAAAAGCCAGGAATGGTGGTGCACACCTGTTTCCCAGCACTCTGAGAGACTGAGGCAGGAAGATGGCAAGCTCAAGCCCAGCCTGGGAGACTTTGTTTGTGACTTAGGCCCTGACTCAAAATACGAAGTGCGAGGGATATAGTTTAGTGTGAAAGCTCAGGCTTCAATCCTCAATCCCAGTAATGCAAAAAAAAAAAAGAAAAGAAATAAAAGCCATCACTGGAAGACAATCTTCACTCACACAAATACACAGAAATTCTTACTAGCACTTCCTATTTAGCTCCCTTCCCTTTCATAAAATTTATTACTAGCGCTAAAATTCTAGTAGTGCTATTATATTCTGTATTTTTGCTTATAAATTCTATTTGATTATAAATGTGTGGCATACCTCCTTCAGTTTTAAGATTGCAATTTACTGCTATGCCTATAATATAGATTATTAAATCCCAACATTTTTAATGGCACAAGTAAAAATACATTGATAGTCTTTTGCCTTTGAAAATTTGAAATTAATTTGTAGATTTTTTAAAGAGTTTAAATTACTGCTCAGAATATAAAATAAACCCAAAAACTCTCAACCAACACCATTAGAAATAAGGTAAAAAGTCTACAACCTTCACCCAACACATGAAAGAAAAAAGTGATTTTACTCTACCATTAAATATAAATCATTAAATATTCTGAGAACTAATTTTTCCTCTTATCTATAAAACTTATCTAAAAGATTTTCCAAGCAAAACCTAGCTATACTACATTAAAAAAAAAAACAAAAAAGGCAATCTAATTGGGCATTAAATATACTAAGCACAACATTTCCTAGAGCTTTCTGATACTTACAGTCTCTTTTCCTTGGGGATATCAAAGGATGCAGCCATATTCATTAGGGTTGGCAAACAGTGCAAATGATGGCTATGTGAATGAGGAAGGATTGTGTTTGCCTAAAATAAAATATTAACATTTTATGAGTTTTTGAAAATAGAAATAGTTTATATTATAGATCATTTACAAATGTAATATTATATTTAAGACCACTAGAAACTCAGAGAATTTTCCTGAAATTCACTTATTTTCCCAAAGGCATACATACTTGTAATTTTGTCTACTTTGAGTAAGCATGAGATATAACAAATTTAAGTATATAAATACAAATTATAAACCACTAATTTCTATAGATCTTTTCTTTCTTTTGTTTTTCTGGGTACCAGGAATCAGGACCTTGCACTTGCCAGGCAGGCAGTGTGCTGCTGAGCTATATCCCTGGCCCTATAGATCTTCTATTACATTAAATTATGATGTTTAAGTGTTATTCAACTAAAACTCAATTCTTAAGTCATATGAAAGAATTATATGGCAGATCTTAATAGAACTGGATGTAATTTATGTTAAAAACATTTAAAATACTAGATACAGTATCAAAATGTAGAACTGACTTAAGTTTCAAAAACCACTTCCTCAGAATAGGTTTGTCTTTAAATAAATCTTTAAATAAAAAACTTACTAACTTCTGTTTTACAAACAAAATCTTACCACCAAACTTGCTTTCTACCAATGAGGATAAATAAATTAATTACATGTGGAAGAGAGAAGATGTAATAAGCAAAGAACTAGCACCACTTTACTTAAAAATGACCAGATTTTTCACATCAAGGGAATCACAGAATTCTGGTACATAGGGAAAAGCAAAGACATTAAGTCTATAAAAATGATTCTTTCATATAAAATCAATTAATTCTGGATATTGATGTCCTTACAGAAAATATCCTGAAACACATATAATCAGACATGAGAGCCTGCAATGCTATTTAATTTTCTTGACAGATTGACTGAAGAACAGAGAAGTTGGTTGAATAGTTCATTGATACAAAAAGTTAACACTAAACTTCACTATGTACATCACTCACATACACAGCCAACAGCTAAAGAGGTAAGGGTTAGGAGAAGCAGAGGAAGAGAGAAAAGGAGGAACAGAAACAACAAAAACAAAAACTACTCTGCTAAAAAAAGCAACTCATAACATAATTTAAGAAGATTTGCTATAGGATAACTTCTTCCTTAATGAGTTTAAAGTGGTTCTATTCACTATTTTGCCAATCTACAGGTGACTTACAAACATAAACCTCTATAATGCAAAGTTGCAGATTGCTTGAATTGCTAAATGCAAAGAATGACCAGATCACTCTTTCTCCTAGTTTCTCAAAATTATGAATGTCATAAAATCAGTGTCAATCCTAATGCCCCAAAAGGTATTCTCATTCTCTGAACCTCATACTGTAATTCACAGGAAACACTGATGTCCAAACAAGACAGTTATATTTGGAATTTTTGCACAAAGTTTTCTAAAATTCAGCTAGTGACTACAATGTATTAATTCTGTATTACAGAGTTACACTCTTAGATGGCTGATCAGTATCTACAGTTTTAAGGTTGGGTTTTCTTACTTTTTACATAGAAAGTCTTTCTGAGAACCATTTTAGGTCTAAAATACCCACATTGAAAGGGAGTAAAAATCAACTTTGTGCTTTTTGTATTTTGTTCTATTTATAAAGCAGATGTGACACACATATCACATCTGTGTAGACAGATTTGTGTGTGTGTGTGTGTGTGTGTGTGTGTGTATCTTTTTCAGTGTATAGGCAACAAAGACATTTTTCAATGCAAAGATAAACATTCACTTAAAATGCTAATTTTAGCTTTACACAGGGGCAGGCAGTATTGTAGCTAATGAGGTTTATCCGAGGCACGATTATTGCTAATTAAAATGCTAATTTATTTTTTGAGTTGATAAAAAGCAACAGTATTAACATAACCAGTTTTATAAATAAAAACATTAAAAATTATGAAATATTAGAACTTACCATATGTAAAAGCTCTCCTAAAAGAATGGTAGCTCTAACTGAAATATGATCATCACTGTTTGTTATTACTTCAACCAAGCCCTATGAAAATAAAAATAACACTGTCACAAAATAATATACATGAACACATTTTATGCATCAGATGTGTTTTTACTCTGAAAAAGTTTTGTTAGAGAAAGTAAAAATAAAAGAATAAAGTTTGTAAGTCTTACTTCCAAAAGTCCATTACGAATAAATGCAGAGAGTATCAATGCCAAGTAGTTATCCATGAGGTCTGGCCTAGAAATAAACATAGTACACAACAATTTAAAGTGTTTCACACATACTACAAAGTCTAACATAAAAACAGTAACAGTAATGAATTAGAACCATTTTATATTTAAATTCTACCTGGATCTGGCACGATGAGGAAGAATAGTTTTTGCCTCAGCTGCTACAAAGCCATCTGAAAGCCTCCAACTGTCTTGGAACCTTCCAGGATCTAAAATAGTTAAAAGTGGTTATTTAAAAGAAAATTAGAGCTACGCATAATGTTTATAATCTCAGCTACTTGAAACACTAAGGCATAATGTTTATAATCTCAGCTACTTGAAACACTAAGGCAAGAGAATACAAGTTCAAGTTGAGCCAGGACAACTCAGAAGACCTGGTCTCAAAAGAAATTTTAAGGGGGAAAGGGGCTGAGATTGTAGCTCGGTGTTATAGCACTTTGCCTCACATACACAAAGTTCCAAGTTCAATTCCAGTAACACACACGCACACAAATAATACTAAAACACTTCAGATACACGCGGAACCATTAACTAATCAGACTGTAAAGAACTTCAGGAAGTTATTTAGCTAAAAAGCACACTTAAAAAAAGACATATAAATAACTTGTTATGGAAATGTACATAGATCTAACTTTCTTCATTTTGGGACTCAGAAGTCATCTGGCTAAAATAAAGTACAGCTATTATATAATCTAAGTAGCACAGGTTTCTTATCATCTCCTATCACTTTCTGGGCCCATCTTTCTGTTCATTGCTCACTTGTAAGAGCAAGGATGATAAAGAAGAAATTAAAATTTTTTTAATTTTAGGAATTTACTTGAGGTTTCATTTTTTAATTTCAAGTCACAACGATGGAATAAAAAGAAAATAATGTTCAATATTAGTATTTCACCTGTTATGAATGTTACTGCTACTAGATAAGTCCTTTAAAAATTATAGTAATAGATACAGATGTTCAATACTTACCTACACTGAGCAGTGCTTCTATGAACTCCTCTGTCACAACAGGTAGAGGAAGACGAAATATATCATAAAGCACTTCAAGCAGGCCTCGCTGCAGCAGTAAATAAATACAGTTTATTTTTATAGAGTATGTCTTTAAAGACTTTTTTAAATGCCCTATACACAGAACAGAGAAAGAGTAGAATCCTCAAAAATTACTATAAAAGCTTATACTAGAGAAGGGATAACTGCTGAATAATTATTACATACATCATATAATCTTTTCCAAAAATCTTTCATTATCCCACTGTGTATATGAAAAAATAGACCCCATGTTCTTTTACAACTGCAAGGTTAAGAACTCAGGTGATGGTCCAGGGGTCTGGGTCAATAGTAGAGCACTTACATAAGAATGTGTTGCTCTGGACTCCATCACAAGTAACTCCATCAAAAAAAAAAAAAAAAAAAAAGCAGTCAACTAAATTACCCCAATCCTGCTAACAGACCTTTCCATTTATATCCATATCCTTTTATTTTCATGATCTAAATGCATTTTATTTCACATGTTAAGCATGGTACATCTGGCTGACATTATCTAATATTTTTGATGCCAGGTTTGGTTCATATAAAGAAACAAGACAAAAGCAAAAAACGATTAAAATAAGAGAAACATGTAAGGAGAAAGAATCACTTGACTTAATTCTATTCTTCCCGTTTCAATTTGGTTTTTTAAATCTGCTTAATTACAAACACCCTACTCACCAATAACTTATGAATACATCTAATCACATAAACTGAATTTTAATAAACTGAATTTTAATAAAAAACACCATCCGTGAAATAAAAACTCACTAATATGGTAAAAAAAGAAGTATCAATTAGAAGGCACAGATGCATATATACTACCTCTACCTTTTGCTAGATGCATTTTGGTAGTGTTTGGACCTTTACAATGAGAATGCCTTTCTGTCTTGCTTGTGTTGTTTTGATGAATAAAGTAGAAATGACATTTTCAACTCAATTTCTTAATTATCATTCCTAATAGCAGTATTTTAAGTGATTCATGATATTTAAGGACTTAGTATTAAATACTCACGTATTTTTAAAATGATTTATGATAAAAATTATCAACTAATGAGAAAAAGAAACCACCTGAAGTATTTTTTAAACAATTTATCTCCTATGTTAAGTCCAGGAATGAAACAGTCACATAACTTTTACCTACCCTTATTTCCATATTTGGTATACAAAGTACTCCAATTAGCGATTGGATCCCAGAGTTTCCAGGTTTACACAAATTAATAATACCTACAAGGGTAAAAAGAAAAAAAGTCAGGAACTTAAATTCCAAAAAATTTTCCTTTAGTAATGTATCATAAAATCTGGCATTTCTCCAAGTTAAATTATATAATTTGTTTATCACAACTGATGTATAAGTGCACTTCAAGTATTCTCGTATTTCTGATTCAAGATTGTCAGTAATTTCAACATTTGAATTCCTTGTTCAATCTGTTTCATATGCAAAATAAATAGCCTGCCTCTCCTGCTTAATGCTCCTAAGTCTATGTGCATTCATTTTTTAAAAGTTTAATCCTAAAATTTATTGAATGTACAGAAGAGTGTAAGCAGTAGACTTCAAATAAGTAACAGAAATCAAAAATTTAAATTTTAGAACTGTGTTAAACAACTTTGAATACATTAAACTTGAGTCAAAAAAGAAGATATGTAAATACCCAGTAAAAACATACAAAATGCTCAGTATCATTAGTCACTGGGGAAATGGAAATTACATTAATAAAATATCACTACACAGCTACTAAAATAACATGCTGATGAGGATGCAAAGCAACTGACATTCTAATATACATTAATGAATGTGGCATTACTTTTAATATTGAATAGTTAATGTACAAGCTGAAGTATTCAGGAGTAAAGATGACTGGTATCTGCAATTTCTTTTGGGATACAGTATTTTACAATAACTTACATGGACTAATGAAAGCAGAGAAATGGATAGGCAGACAGACATATAAAATAAACAGCAAAATCTAGGTGGTGGGAGATATGGGTGATTACTGTACATTTTTTTAAATTGTGAGACTTTTTTTTAAATTATGAGACAGGGTTCTCACTATGTAGTTCAGGCTGGCCTTTAACTCACAGCGATCCTCCTATCTCAGTCTCTTGAGTCCTGAGATTACAGGTGTGTGCTACCACTCCTGGCTATCAAATGTTTTTAAATTAAATATTACAAAAAATATTGTTTAAAAAAGTCTTATGACACTGTTCTTCTAGCTAAGCATATATAGGTTGAATATCTCTTGTAGGACTACCTAGAGCCAGATTCAGACTTTAGCATATATGTAGATATATGATACACTGTCTTTGGGATGGGATCCATATCTAAACATGAAATTCATTTATGTTTATATATGTCCTATACACAGAGCCTGTTAATTTTATATAGTACTTTTACTGTACGGATGTCTTCATTGTGACCCATCCCACAAGACCAGGCATGAATTTTCTGTGGTGTCATGTCACTCAAGAATTTTTAGATTTGGAGCTGGGGATATAGCTCAGCAGCACAGTGCCTGCCTGGCAAATGCAAGGTCTTCAGTTCAAGCCCTGTTACCCAAATAAAAAAAAAAAGATTTTTAGATTTCAGGCCATTTTGGATTTTGTATTAGGGATTCCCCCATCTGTACGTATATTTAAGAATAATCTCTTTTTTTTTGATAGAGCATCAAATTTCAAATTAACACATAATAAGTAGATTTACTTAAATATCAAAATGGTATTTCTCAAACTTTGATGTATGAGAAATTTGAGTGAAGTTTGAGGAATCTGAGAAATTAAAGATACACTACATACATGTTACTCTGCTTTCAGGGAAAACAGACTGTTGATCTTCATGAAGAAACTGTAGTCTACAATGTCAATTATACATCACTTATTTAGAACTTGAAATATATCACAAAATAAATTTATAAATACACAATAGTTCATTTAACTAATAAATAGTATCACAGATTCTAAAGATTGTAGGAAAATATTTCTGTTAAAAAATGTGTTCAAGGTTCTAACTTGTTATGCTGATATTTCTCTCCTTACTTCAATAGGAGGATGGAAGTTTCTTAATGTTCGAAGTTTCTCATGATGAAATTAGCATGTAAGAACTCTAAGAGAAACTGAAGCACAGTAGAAAGAATCTGTAAAAGCGGTAAGGATCCAGGATGACTGCAAGTGCCTGTAATCCCAGCACCTTGGAAGATGGACGCAAGAGAATTCAAAGGCTGAGCCTAGTCTGGGCAACTTAATTACTTATTGTCTCAAAAAAAACCAAAAAGAGCTGCAGATGTAGCTAACACACAAAAGCCCTGGGTCCAATCCTTGATACTAGTGAGAATTTTTTAAAAAGGCAGTAAAAGTAGAGACTGGCAGGGATTAGAGACAGATAAGCAAGTAAAGTCTACATGCAAGAAAAATAAGGGTGCAGCTAAGTTTACTGGCAGTTAAAGCAGGACAGAATTAAAATCTGAAGACAAAAACCACACTAATAGCCAGGAAACTGAAGGATGATAAAAGATGATGATTTTAACTACAGAAAACAAAAATTACAGAGGAGTAAGGGCAGAAATGAGTAAGTAAGTTTAGCAGGACTGAGTTGGTTTACATATTAAAAAAGTATGTGAGGACTAGTGAAATACTTCGTTTGAGTGGGTCCCCCAAATTCATATACTTACAGTAATTGGAAATGGGGTCTTTGGGAGGTAACTAAGATTAAACAAAGTCATGACTGATGATGGAACCCCAATGATGGCTTTATAAGAAAATGAAGAGACCTGAGCTAGGGTGCTTACTCTGTGTTTCCCACATAATGCCAATGCCATACTTTTAAGACTTCTCAGCCTTCAAAACTGTGAGCTGACAAAAACCTCTATTCTTTTTGTAAATATCCCAATATCTAATATTTTGTTGTAACAATGGAAAATGGATTAAATAAGTATTTAAAAATTTGTCTACTGGGTTTTCATTGAATATTTGGTTATCCATGAGGATAACAGAAATAATTACAAAATATAGCAAAGCAAGGCTTTTCACTGAGATGGTAAGAGGACAAAGAAGTCACTAGAAAAATATTGGCTAGTGGCCAAGTCTTTGGTTGAGATGAACATTTGTACAGATTTAGTATTTAGAGCTATCTAGGAGTACAGAAATGCTTACATAAAATTTCCTTGTTCTGTTTACTACTATATTCCTTTCTACACTATCCCATTATTTTATGAAAAAAGATCATAATCATTAAAAGGCAATAGTATTATTTTACAAAAATAAACTTTTGCTTTTTATTCCATGGAAAGATGAAATACATATAGTCCCTATTCTGAAGAATAGGGACTACTAATGTTATAATGTTACTACCTTATTCTTAAGTAACAAACTTTAGCTATATATACAATTAACATTGTAAGTATTGCTTCTTTTTAGTTTAATTTTGTTTTGTTTTTGAGAGGGGAAATATAAACCATGCCACATTTTTCTTGAGTTGCCAAGGTAATCATTAGTATAGTGATTTATAAATAATTAATAAATGTCTGTACTAAATTCAATACTTGTAGTTTCCTATAAAATACAATTTTTTTACTGTTTTAATAATTTTGTATAAATTCCTTTTGATCTACAAATAACACATAACAGGCATAATATTTAAATTACAGCTTTAATAGTATATATGAAAAACATTCAAGTTTTTCTTCTTGTATATAGTAAGGAATACGGAGTAGCATACCTGCCCATGACCGGAATGTTGCTATGATTCCCATTTTGCTGGCTAGAAACCGTGCTTCTCTGTCTTCTCTGTTGTAAGTGGGAGGGTTACAAAAGATATAAAATGTTAGAATAAAATGAGTTATTGTTGCTGCTATATCAGAACTAGATCTATCATTAATGTTTATTTAAATATGAAATAAAAATGTTAACAGAGATCAGATGTACCCCAAAATCAACTACCCAAATATAAACTGGACCTCAATTTAAGATTCACAACACAGTTTGAAATAAGTATAAATTCTGCTTTTCTATTCAGTTCTGTGTTCCCTGCTCTTTCTGAAAGCTATTTTTAGATGAATTCTAATTAAACATCAGGTAACAGCAGTCTGCTTAATAAGTATCTGTATTACAAGGTTGCCCCTTAAAAGAAAATTATCACCTGCATCCTCTTCAAATTCCGTGCCTCAAACGTATTTGAACATTTCCAATAAGCAAGTTCAATAATGTAGAGACAGTAAAATGTTACTAAATAGATTCTATTAAAATTATCAGCTACTTTCTTCCGTGAAAATTATGTATCCAACTGTCTCACTTGTTCCTTTCTGTACAATATTATGATTAACTAAGCAACAGAACTATTTATATGTATTAAACATTCACCATGGTTGACCAACTTCAATGCTTTAAAGTAATCTGATAACTAATCCTTTATACTCTTCCAACCCACCATCTTTACCCTGTTTACTGAAAATCTTTTTCCTCCTGCCATAGTTTTTTCTTCTCTAAATTTGTAATAACATACAGAAATTCAAGGACCAGGGGACCAGTGTGGAAACAAGTAGAAAAACACCAAAATAAGCTCTGTAGTCAAAGGAAGAATATAACAGAAACTAAAATGGGGGGTGGTGTCAGGTACCTGTGTGACTAACTTTTCAGTGTTCTTTCTCTTAAAAATACTGATAACATACTTACACTGACTACATAGTGAAACATCTCTAACCTATTAAGATAAATATGCAATTATTTTAAAATCACCTATTTTTTGTACCTTTACTTGGCCTGCTACCTATCAGCTCATACTCTGTAAAAATAATGAAAGTAAACTAGAAATAGGAAATAAAGAAGATTGGTGAACTGTCCTCTACCCTCTTATAAATATCTAGGTTCACCTCTTGTTCATCATGGTATGCTGAATGCTAAAAGTAGCCGTGCTCTAAGATTCCATACCCTGATCTTTGGATACTATAAATATGAGGTATCATTGCCATGATTGTAAGTATGTTTATGTTGTATCGCTTAGTAAAGTGCAGTATAGGGAAACTGTCTGGTGGCCTTGATCTAAGTTGAAAGCTTTAGCTAGTAGTACAGTAAGCTGGAAAGAATTAGAGTGCTTGATGGTTTCAGACCCTGTTGCTGCCCGTGAAGATGAAGGGGTCATGAGTCAAGGAATAAGTGATAACAGCCATCAGTAATAGCAAGGAAAGAGAGCTCAGTTATTTAATGGGAGGGAATTGAATTTTCCAACCATCTGAATGAACTTGGAAGTGGTTTCTTCACCAGAGACTTGACCCACCAAACTGTAAGCTAAAAATGAGATGCTGCAATAAGACATTATGCTTGTAGTAATTTACTGCACAGTGATAGAAAAACTGTATGTTCTCTACAAAAAAAGACAAAGTTCAAATCTTATACAAAGTAAAAAAAGTGGCTTAAGAATCCCAATTCATAACTAAAGTTGGCAGGAATAAGTTTGAAAAGCCATCCCTTCCCAACCAATACTGAAGATGGAGCCCAAGGGATTCTACCATTGAGCTATATCCCCCAGTCCTTTTCATTTAGAGTCAGGCTCTCACTAAGTTATCCTGCTGGGCTTGAACTTGAGATCCTCCTGCCTCTGCTTCCTTAGCAGCTGTGATTACAGCCATGTGCCATTTTCCAGCAAGAAGTCTTTAAACATAGGATGTCTACTTTGATTTTAGCTAAAGTCATCATATGTTAAGAGTGTGATAATGACTCCACAGGGATGGGTGTGAAGATAACAAAAGCATTTTTTTTTTTTTTTTTTTTGGTACCAGGAATCAAACTCAGGACCTTGTACTTGCCAGGCAGGCACTTGTGCCCCTGAGCTGAAAAACAAACAATCCCAGCACTCTGGGAAGTAAGGTAGGAGAATCACAAATGTGAGCCCAACATGGGTAACTTAGCAGGACCCTTCTTCAAAATTTGAAAAAAATAAATAAATAAGGGCTGGGATATAGCTCAATGCAAAGGTCATGAGTTTAGCGCCTAGTACCACCAAAAACAAAAAACCACTATACATATATCATTCTGCTGACACAATGTGTTAAGGCAATTCTTCAATCTACTACTTGCGATTACTTCATTCTTTTAGTCTCAATGTAACTATACTAAAAATACATACATAGGAAAACAAAGACCTAAGTGTTTACTAAAGTCTGTCTTACATATATTGAAATAAGAAATTAATCTTAAAATTTTCCAAAGCTTTTCTACATTTTTTAAACTATACTTAATTGTGAGAGAAATGTAATTCCATACAATAGGAAACTTAAATGCACAACTTCTCTGGCTCTGTATGCCTTCAATGCTGGATTATAGGCATGCCCTTACCACATCCAATTATATGTAAAGTTCTGAGAATAGGGATAATAAGAAAATAGGAATATAGTGAAGATAATTTTTTCTAGAACTGCTTTAAGATTAATACATATAACGCCTCATACATTATTAGAAATCAGTAATACTTACTTGAGCTGACCTTCTGCTGTATCTGGACTGTGTCTGTAGTGGAAATCTGTATAGGGTGCTAAAATTCGCTAATTAAAAAAAATTTTAAAAAGAGTAAGAGTCTTTATTATTAAAAGCATTCGTCTTATAACAAGCCAAAATTAATTTCATTTCTTTTCAAACTCATCAAGAAATGGGTGATTTTTTAAAAGTATAAATTCTACTTCTGAACTTTTAAACTGGGTATAATATATACCTAAAACAGTGTACACAGAGGAATAAATATGGCGTTTTCGCCAGGTTCGAGGTTCAGTTGTCAGCTTTTTACTTCTGTCAACTCAACAACTGCTAGTTTCCATTATTTCTGTTGGACAATCAACTGCTAGACATGCTCCTTTGAAAGTTTCTTTTTATTCTTGAGCTGTTCTCAGGATTTTTAATTGTCTGTCCTATTTGCTATCTTCCCTGTATGTTCTACTACAGATATTTTTATTGACCTTTTCTTTCAGGTTATTAGCATTATCCTTAAGCAAACTGAACTTTCACTTTCACTAACTTGAATTCCAGGTATTATATTTCTCAGTACAAAAATTTCCATTTGATTCTTTTTGCGTAATTACATGGTGAAATTCTTCACTATGCTAACCATGTCTTCCTTTTCTGTAAACTAACCATGGCTGTTATTAAAGGTTTGTTTTTTGTTTTCTCCTTCCTATCTGGATTACCAGCGAATGCATTTCCATGAAATGTTCCTTCTTTTGGGTTTTCAGGCAAATGGTCATGTCTTTCTGCATGACAAGAAAGCTTGACTAAATATCAGACACTGTATATTTTATGAAAGGATCCAAGTGATTTTATTTTCCATCAGAAATGGTTTATTTTTTTCCTCCCCGAGACAAATAAAGTGGCTGATAACCTTATCCTAATGACCAACGGAAATAAACTCAGGCTACCTTGTAATTTTGATAAGATTCAGTACACCTGTCATTTTCCTGTGTTCCTAATTATGTACCTCTAGTGATTTCAATAGACTTTATCAAGTATTTTTCTCCTTACCATTAAAATTTAAAAATATCTCTCTCTATATATATATATATATTGTAAATTTTGAACTGAGAGTTTTAGATACCCATTCAGACAGCTTTAAGAATTTGGTAAATGTCATTAAGAGCTACAAAATACCTAGCTTTGTCATTTTAGCTCTGCCTAATGGCCAAAAGTTCTTCTTATTTTTCTGATGCTGGCATTTTCAGTGAACAACTACACACTGAATAGTAAGTGGCTCTAGGAAAAAGAGCTGCTGCATAATAGTGTAAATCATCAGAAAAAGGTACCAGGGTTAACTTTAAAAAAATTTTTTAAAACAATTTAATTAACACAAACATTTTTAACAAAAGGAAAACTTGCAGCTATCAAGAGAGACAATAGCACTGCACATGCACCGGGGATCGAACTCACAGCCTCATGCTTGTCAGGCAGGTGCTTACACCACTAAGCTAAATCCCCGGCCCTTGTCTTTTTGAGACAGGGTCTCGCTACGCCATTCAGGCTGACCTTCAGCTCACTTTGTAGCCCAGGCTGGTCTCTAACTCGCAAAGATCCTCCTATCTCAGCCTCCCGAGTGCTGAGATTACAGGCATGCGCCACCAGGCCCGGCATAATTTCTTTATAGATAAGAAAGTAAAAATATCAATCTGGAATGTAAGTAAAATTGCTTAATTCTAATGAATAAAATCAGGACTATCTTCTCAACTTCAGACTTTACAAAAAAGATGAAAAAGTAGAAGATGATGACAACATCCAATGCAACCAGTATTTATTGCATATTTATTATGCACCAGGCACTAATTTAAAACATGTAGATTACAATAAAGTACAAAAGGTGAAGTACTAAATTATTACATGAGTGCTATCTGCTACTTTTACTGCAACTGCAATCATTATTCATAGCATTTAATCTTCACAACGGGTTTTAAGGTTGAAAAAAACTCTTTGTTTTAGGTATGAAAAAAAAAGATCCAAGAGAAATTAAGTAGCATTTAAGACAAGTTTCCTAAAATGATTATTATAGACACATTAGGGGAAAATGTCTATTATGCCTTGTATAATTTCATGCATACATACTAAAAAATCCCTTAATTTAAGTTAATTGTGAATGTTGTCTTCAATGGACAATTTAGTATATTCTGACAAACTTTTAAGAATACAGTATATGGTAAATACTGTTCCAACATCCACGCAACCTATGGTTCATAAGTTGCTGGTCTTTTTTTTATATTATAATAAAAAATTTTTTAAAAAGGAGGTTCTGTCACTTATGTACATTAATTATATATTTTGTAAGTGGCCCAAGACAGTTTCTCTTCACTCATTGCAGCCTAAGCAAGTCAAAAGTTTGGACACACAAATGCAAAAAAATACTATTTGTATTAGTAAAATAACTTAAATGTAGAGTCTTTTTAAAATTTTTTTTAGTTTTTTTTAAAGTATACACTTTCTTTCAAGTATATATGATACATGCTAACAAAATATTTCTAAATTAGAAAATTTTAGTATGGTTTAATAAACAGTATATATTACCAGGAGATACTTGCAAATTATTAACACACTGATGTTTGTAAAGACAAATTGTGTTCTTAACTACACAGATAAATATAACCTTACTAATCATCTAATTTGCTCAGTAAACTTTTCATGGACAAATGAAAAAGGAACTTTACTTTGCATACTGATGAAATATTCTTGAGAATATTTTCGATTTATTCCAAATCGAATAAGCTATAAGGTTAAGAATCTATTTCAAAGTAAGATTATGCTTTTTAAATCATATTTTATAACTTAGCAAAGAATATTGAAGCTCCTACCTCTAATTCTACATCAGCTCGCACGTACTGCCGGGTCTTTGGATGATTAAGGAGGTGCAGAATTGTAGTAATGAGGGCCTCATTTATTCGACTTAGTTGGCAATCAATCACATTTTTCAAGATGGTATTCAGTCCACCTCTAAGAGCTACCACCTCTGGATTCTGAAGTGCTAAAAAAGAAAAACTTAACATATTATATTAGGGATAATAAAAACTAATCTGGAATCTCAGCTTTTACTTTAAAACAATTTGTTCTCTGACTTGAAAAACTTTCCAAATTAACTTTATTTAAAAGGACAAATATATGGAACATATCTAGTAAGAATTACTGAATACACTTACCTAAATATTTTGTTTTGTAAAATGTCTCTGAATTGTCTTTTCAAAACTTCTGTCCATATTTTACTGGACTTTTTTTCTCCTCTCCATTGCAGGGAGTTCTTTTTACAGTTGAGATAATAGCCTTTATTGGTTGCAATTCTAAGCTTTATAATTTAATTTTGGATTTTGCTTAAAATCATATATATAATTTTTCTGCATTTTTATAACACATGCACATAAACATATTCAAGCATACACATACACATTTTTTTCTCTCTCAAATTTAAGCTTAGAAACTACTCTTTTAGTCCAAAGATAACAAATCCTTTGTATGTTCGTGAATAATCATGTGAGTTTCTAAGAAGTTCCTAACTTACATTTGTTTTCAAGAAAGAAGCTGAGTTTCATTTAGATGATAAGCACCTTTTTGCCCAAATGTTTAATTATTATGTCAGCATTTTTTTCTCAAAATGATTTTTACACTAAATGATATACTAAGGTTTTCGATGTATCAGGGTCTGCAACTCTTGATTCTTTTTCAGTTTTTCTCTTAAAAACTCAGGCTTAATAGATTTTTTTAAACATGAGAAGAAAGTCTTTCTTTCTTCTCTAATTCTTCTTTTCCAAAATGTTTTCGTGGTTTGTTTTATCGTTCTTTCAAGGCAAATTTTTGAATTAGGTTTCCTCTCTTATGTTTTCTAAAATGAGGATTAACTATATACAAATAAAATGCACAAATCTTATTAATATGGTTCATTAAATATTTAACAATGTCTACACCCTTATAACCAACACTCGACCCAAGATACAGTACTTTCATTATCCTAAAAAGTTCCCTCCCACCATTTTCTGAATGGCTCTTCCAGTGCACAGACAACCACTACTGTCTCTTGTCTGTACTTATACAGTACTTGTGACTTTGAGATGAATCTGACAAACTCTAAAGTCAAAAAGTACCACCTAAATACACACACAAGTCATACACATTTCTTATGTATTTCATGCATCTTTTGTACATTTATTTGTTGCATCGTTTTCTGTTTTGGACATAGTATTATTTATTATTATTGAAATATAAATCTGCCAAATCTGTATTTTCTACTGTACTAAAATTACTCAAAGTTTGTATTTCATTTCATTTAGAATTTTCTAGGTACAGTGGTGCCTCAGTTAACAAACTTAATTTGTTTTAAGATTTTGGGAAAGCTACAATTGTGTTTGTCACTTGATGCAGTTTGTGAAAGGAGGCAAAATTTTGTCAAACACTTTTGAGAAGTTTGAGCACAGCAGCATTCATGAACTGAGGTATGACTGTATATCTATAGTCATACTTTCCAATATATAAACTTCATTTACTATTTTGCCTTGCTAATACCATGGTTAAGTTTTTAAACAATACAAGGGAATGCATAATATATTAACCATTGTTAATCTATTATTTTGTTTTGAAATTCTGTATCATCATTTTTATTCTTTTTTTGAAAGAAAAGGATTAAAGAAAAAAAAAAGGTAAGAGTTAAAATAATGAGCTGGGCATGCACCTATATCAGCTACTCAAGAAGTTAAGGCTAGAAGATCAAAAGTTCCAGGATACTTGGTTAGACCAGCACTCAAAAAAAAGTGGGGGGGGATTTAAAGGATGTACTGGAATACTTGTAGAGAGGTCTATTATTGAGAATAACTTCCAGTGCTGATCTGAAATAAATATTCCAGAATAACAAAATAGCCTTCTAAATATTTTTCCTAATATATATGGACATATGTACATCACTGTATACAAAAGAGTCATGTATTTGTTCTTTTTTTAAAAAAACTACACTGGTGAGTCTTTTTAGAGGTAACTCACATCAAAATTTTCAACTACTTCTATGATTTACTGATGTTTCCTACTTGTGAAAATAAATAATGATCCTCCAAACCCATTTATTTTAGTTAAGTTTTCAAATACACAATAAATTTATAATTTTCAAAATTCCTAAAATATTTTCTTCCTCATTTATTCTTTTGTCTTGTAACTTTTGAATTTTCCAAACATTTAAATATGTAATTCATATTTTTCTTTTTCCAACTAATGTAGTTCAGGTTGAATAATGTGGCTTGTTCCCTAATTAGAGCTTTAAATTTTACTGTTGCTTTCCTCCTGCTTACTAAGTAAATAAATTTTTTCCTTCATTTTCTGTTTCTTCAGTTATAATTGTTCAGTCACTTACTTTGTGATTATTTATACAGGCATCTTATAAATAACATGTTAACTATGAATATAGCTTTCCAGGCGTTCCATTCATTGACATATAGTAAAATTTTCTTATGTTCTAAATTTCTTTAATCATATTTCTAAATTTATACATAAACGAGCAGGTACTATGGACAGTATTTTAAAATCTTCAGTGGTAGGATTTAGTTCTTCTCTTCAGTGTAAACATCTTCTTCATATTGTGTAATTAATGTTAAAATGACAGACTTCAAAAGACTACATTATAATTATGGATTATAGGCAATTCATACACTAAATTTCATGAGTAAAACTTTAAGATTTATACAATTTTAATATCACTTTCAAATGATTTGTTAAATAACAAGTCTTCAACTTTCCTATCAGAAATAAACCTTTTCCTATTTGTGTACTAATAACTAAATAAATTACACATTAAAAGCATTAGGAAATACATATTCTTTATAAAATGCTATATTCTACTTGAAGAAAATTCTGACCTAGTTCACAGATAATGGCAATGCATGCTCGGACCATTCTGTCTCTTTCTTGAAGTCCATCATTTCCAACTGCAATTAACGAATTGGCCACAGAACTAGGAAACAAGGAAGCATTCACAGTAATCATCTGTAACAAGAAGGACAAGAAAAGGAAGTTATTTATGCTATAGTGTAATACATGTTTATTTTTATTCTAATTAAGGTAGTTTTAAGACCACAGAATATTTATAAACCAAGCCACCATTTTATCCTTCTGGCTTCATAAGAATATTTCAAAGCATTACTATAGTTAATAATTGATGTAACAAATGTTAATAGCCACTAGTATAGAAAAACGTTTTTGAATTTTTTCTAGTAGTCAAGACTATAAATTCGTTGAACAAAAAGTTTTAGTGTTTCTGAGATTCTAAGTTACTCTAGAATAGGAAATGTGTCTTACAGTTTTTCAGACTGTACACAAAGTAATTCAGTAGTGAAAACAGCAGTCGACATACTACTACTATACTATCACAATCTGATTCTTTCCTCATTTACGATGATCATCGAGTCTCATGAGTAAACCTCATGAACATCTTTATTCCTACATCTACCTCCCGCCAAACTGATTTAGGCTTTTATTCACTCTCTTAGCTGCAATAGATACCATTACTAATGAACTTGGCAACCTTTACTCATGGCCCCATCAGTAATTTGTTATTACACCATTAGGCAAAATTATTAATCACAATAATCATTTTTCTTTATATCAAAAGTAATAGGGTGTTGCAGGGATACACTGCTATCATATCAGCTGTTTAAGAGGCTGAGGCAGGAAGACTACAAATTCAAGGCCAACTGGGCAACTTAGCGAGAACCTGTCTCAAAATCAAATAAAAAAATAAAATTGAAAAATAAAATTTTAAAAGGGGATAAGACGTAGCTCAGTGGCAGAGCACTTGCCAGGATATAAAATGCCCTGGCTTGAACCCTAGAAATAGAAAAAAATCCTCATGAAAATAGTACATTAACTGGTGATAATATTTTGGATAAATCTCACATGGAATAAAAAAACCTAACTGCCAGTAATGCACTGCATTTGGAATACTGAACATAGACAACACATATCCACAACTGAAAAAACAGAAAATAAATCGGCTAATCATTCCTTAATAAAGACTATTTAGTAGATGAAGTATTTCAAAATAACAGGTCACTACAGTAATGAAAGAAAAAGTTTTTCTTTATTCAAGTAGTGAGAAAATTAATCTTCCTGGATGTTACAGAAATTATAAGACTATTAGAAAAATAAAAACTTATGTAATGAAACAATTACAGGATGCAATGTAATTAAATGAAAGACATACTGTATAATTAAGGACTATGGGGATCACAGCTTTATTGGTTAGAGTAGTTATACACAGTTTATTTTATTTAAGCACCAATAAGTGTACTACAAAGTTCAGCTGAAATTACAGGATATAATTTCACAACCATAAAATATATTTCTAATCACCACAGAATCTAAACAACTTTCCTTATCTGTTTCTAATCACAAAAGGGAGAAATGAAAGGGAGAAGGAAGGGGAATGAGATATAGAAAACTGATCTCCCTGAATGAAAAAATTCTAACCTCTTATATTAATTTGTGTTTTACTACTTACCAGTCTATTACTGGGCTCGAACAGAGTTTAGAACAAAATGCCCCCAAACTTCAGAATGCAAATAAAATATTCTGAAGAGTTAGCTAAAAAGCCAGACGATTTGGCTTTGAGAACTGAATATGCTATTAATAAATTATGTCACCTTCAGCAAATCAATCCTCTTTGTGCCTCAGTTCGCTCATTTAGAAAATAAAGATGCATATGAACCTATAATTGCTAGAATTTCAAGTACAGTACAAAATTTTTACAATATGAATCTCATTTACTTACTAACATATACTATTTAATTCAAGATATTGTGCTATGGAAAAAATACATAAAATTTGCATTTTCACAAAATGAAATGATTCTTATTTGCCAGGGTAATATAATATATGCAAAGCACTTCTTAATTCTGTATAAATCACACAATGCTTTCTTCATAAATCAATGAATACTGAATAAGGGAGAAGCCACAGAATGCCATCACTGTTGTATGCAATCTCCTCTGGAATAATAGGGCAGAAGTACATAAAATAAAGATAACAACTAAAGGTAATAAATTTATGGAGTATCAAGAAATTACAGAAGTCCTTAGTTCTTTAGGAGGAATTTCTAAAATTTGAGCTGAGACTAAAAGATGAATATACTATAACAAGAGGTGGAAATGAAATGAAAGGAGCAAGAAGCAAGCAGCAATTGTAAAGGTAGTGGTAACTTGTGTACCAGCACAGTGGCATAATAAGACCGGTTAGACAGATACAACTGATTAGACCAAGAGTGAGTTCTGAATGTCAAGCAGGTTGTAGCTGATATTTATTAGCCAATGAATGTTTGCAAATCTGAATTTGTTCTAAGTTTGCCACTATCTTTCTGTGTATCAAGCGCACATGACAGCATCAAATGAAATTCTTAATGACTGGAAAACAAATTACTCATGTCTAATCCAAATGAAAAATTATAAATTAAGAAAATAATAGCTTAAATTAGTTTAGTAATAAGTTAAATTTAAATAGGAAAAAGAAACAGTAGCAAAACCTGACCAGTGGGGAAATTATATGGAAAATTTGTAAAACAAAACTAGAAAGGATTGCCTAGACAGATAGACAGGGGAGTTATTAAAAGAAAGGGAGAAAAGACACTGAAAGAAAAAAAAGCAAATAGATAATCCTCCAAATGAATGAGATAGGTGAAAGAAAGGAAAAGTAACATGAGTAACCATAGAGTAAGTCATCTTAAAACAATAAATTTTTTCTTTATATTAATACTTCAATAGAAAATTTCAAAACTTTTTTGAATGCATAAAATAAAAACAGTAATGGCACTATTTCAATTGCCGAAGTGTTCTCAGAAATAAAGAAACATGTATCTCAAATGCTAAAAGTACTAATGAACTTATGGTTTCTCTGGCCCATGAAGGTCACTGTTGATTCAGTAAATATGTTTTACCTTTAAAAATCCTTTTAGCTAAACCAAAGAAGGAGAAACCTTATGCCAGCTATAACTCCTCCTTTGAGCCTCTATCCTACCAAATGTGAGCAGTTTCCTGGCTTTTGGATTCACAAGTGATATCTGTCTCAAATTAGCAATTATCATAACCAAATATGATACCAAATATGACATAATACCAAATATGATAAATGATATTTCTAAGAGCAAGTTTACTTTTACTGAACTAGTTTATAAATTAAATTTTAACTTTCACAAAATATTTTAGAACACCGAAATGAAACATTTACTAACAATTCATAGAAACTAAATTTAATTGTTCAAATCTATTTGAAGTTATCTTCTGAAAGTGATTTCTAGAGCAGCAATTTTTTATGTGAACAAGAAAAATTCTGAAGCTTCGCAAAATTATAACTACTGTACTTTCATAGCAACAAAAAGACATTAGTCTTTTTCACTTTTACTCTAACACAAGTATATATAGAAGTTTTCTAGAGTCTCTACTTCATGTGATTTAGAATAAGTGAATGAGGAAGCAAATACTATAACCACCTTGCTGTCTTCTATCAAGACATACATCAAAGAGAGTTCCAAAAATCAGAAACAATGTTTTGGAAAACACTATTTTCATAATGTTATTTATGTTTACATGTAAAAGCTTGTTATTTTTAATATATTAATATATATTCAAGTTTCCAATAGGATAAATATTGATATATATAACCCAAAAATTCAAAGGTTACTCTAGGTTCTTTGGGACTGTATGAATAAATTAAAACTACAGATCATGAAAAGCCAATCATGTCCTGATATAACAGTTTACTTATAACAAATCTATCTCCAATACTGTTACTAGAGTTTCAAATCTCTTTCAAGACTTAACTTACCCATTTTCTTGTTTTTCACCATGGCCAACTATGAGTACTATTTGTAACTAACTCCACAGTCCACCATTCTGGGGCAAGCAATAGGTATGGCAAGAGGAAAAATTTCTACTAAAAATCCCAACTATTGTTCTCTTGCTTGGCTGTTGGGGCATCACATTAAACAACACCAGTAATTCTGTGAAGGTCTTTCATGAGAAGCTTTATAGATCATCTTTAACACCTTTTCATAAGGAGTTTAAATTGTGATCTTTTACCTCATTCAATGACTGAATTGTTAACTATAACCACCCACCAATTAAATCCAAATTCATCTTTAAAACAAGCTTATATCTGCTATGGCAACTATTTAATAGTTTTAACCACGAGCATACAATCATGAGACAATCAGGATGGGGAACAAGTAATCTCTTTCTCTAGTAACTTATCAAAGCAGTAATTACATTTACACTTCTACTGAAGGAAGAAAAACACTTTGTAAGAATATTGTCCTAAATATCTCCAATCACACAGAACAATTACACAAAATATGCTTACCTCCAAGATTAATAGCTTTACTTAATTCATACATAGCAAAACAAAAATGCTTAATGGCAATTTAGGCTTTATATTTTAATAGAAATATTTCATAACAATCTAATCTAAAAATGATAAAACCCATAAATTTTGCTTTTACTCTCATATAGAGCATACCTTTCTGACTAATCGAAGTGCTTGTGTTCTCTCTACCTCGTTGCTCTGCTGAATGTCAATGCACCTAAATAATACACAAAATATTAATCACTGATAAAAATCTTAAAAAACAATTTCTATTGTAATACTATTACGTCCTCATGTTAATATCCTATATTAAAACTTTAATACATGCTTTTCTGTTAACAACAAATATTTGTTTATTTAACCTACACTTCTCTAAGTATTTGTTTTTATAAAAGTTATTTTTTCATTTAAAACTTCAGGAAAATATAGTATCTATAAATTCAAAATAACATCTATACATCCAAGTATCAGAAATCTACAGAAAAAAACCAAAATTTTATAGATAAAATTCATAGACATTTATAAAAACTACAAAGGGAAAATATCTGAAGTTTATTTATGATTTTAACCAATGCTTAAATTTTATATATCATACTAATTCTCTTATGTAATATCTACAAAAATTCTACTTTACTAAAATATAACTTAAATTCTAAATTTTCTTCAAGATAAATAGTTGGCCAAATATCACTTAGTTGACTCTTTTTGTGTAAGTTTTTTTACCTAAATTGAGTGAATGTTTTACATGGCAGGACTTTTTAGTTTTAAATTTCTGTTTAGGTAGTTCAGTATTAGAATACTGAAGAGCATTGCTATTAAAAACTCACTTTTGTCTAAACACTATCAATGTAGAGAAATACTATTATAAAGTAAGCGGGGGACCAGGGTGCAGCTCAGTAATAGAGTGTTTGACTACTATGTACTAAAGGGGTTCCAGTTCCAGTGTGGCAAAAAAAAAAAAAAAAAAAAAACTCAAAAATAAAAACAAAGTAAATGAACATAGAATCACATTTATGACTATTACCAAAAATGCTTGGATCATACCAACCCTCCTGCCAAAAGCAGCTATAAAATTTGAAAATTACTTCATAAAACAACTGCCAAAAGGCCAATGGAGAATAATCTCTCAAAAGAAAAAGTGTAAGGGAATTCAAACATTCACAGGCTTTATCCCTGGAGCCACTGGTCAGTCTCCAGCTTTGGGGACACACAGTCCTAACAGAAAGCAAAAGCCAGGCTGGATTAGAAGGACAGAGGCTTAACTTCCGGGCAGCTCAAATGGTCAGTTGGGGTGGAGGAGCAAATTCCAAAGACAAGAAAGTATATGGGGAAATGAGATAAATTTGAATGCAAAATTCTCTCCAAGCCAGATTCCATGTTGCACAAAGGCAAGATAGGACTCCAAGAAACCAAGCAAAAAAGCTACTCTGAAAAGTAAAGTAACATAGCAGTGATGTTAGCCAGTATGGAATAGCCTAAAGCTTAGGGCTCAAGGTTGCCCAAGGTGAAGAAATTCTGATAAATATGTACACCTTAACTTGAGATCCCAAATTGATACTTCCTATGATCAAAGACAAAACTACAATGCAGTTTAACAGAATCAGTGCAATAAATCAACACTCCAGAATAAAAGGAAAATAATAACCTGGAGTAATTTCAAATACCAATGTTCCTACTTGATTAGTTGATATGAGGCATGATTTAAGACAAACAAGCAAGCAAAACAAACAAAATGCCAAGGACCAAAATTCAAAAAGTAAAAGTGACAACAGACACAGAATACAAGTAATTCACATACTGGAGGTGTCAGAAGGAACTTCAAAATAACTATGGTTGATTTGAAGGAAGGAAAGAAGGAAGACCTGAAAATTTTAAAAAATAAAATAAACCATAAGACAATAATTTAAATGAAGAATATGAGAGGCTGGTTTATTATTATTATTAGCAAGATAGCCTGGAATATAATAAAATAAGAAGAAAGTAAGCACCTTAGAGAAAGTAAGCACCTGCCAAAGACTGAAAACTACAACAAAAACATCAGAGATACAGGGGTTGGTGAAAAGACCCAACATGTACAGTTGGACTACCAGAAAATGGGATAGAATATAAAGGTAAAAAATCTTTATAGTACGAAGGGAATAAAAAGATAACATTTACAAAGCAGAGAAGCTACTACCTAATAGTGTAAAAGGAAAGACAAAAGCAGAAGACAATTTATATGCAATGCAAAATAATGACCGGTGTCAAAAATAGCTTTCAATCATGAAGACAAATCTACAGACAAGTAGAAGACAGGAAAGGCCACCTCTGTTAAGTTTACACTACAAAATAAAAAACACTAAAAGAAATTCATCAAATAGAAAAAAAGTGATCTAAGTTGAAATCATGGAAATAAATACAAAAAGGACTAATACTGAAACGGGTAAACAACATAAGTAAATAGAGCTGCAACTTAAAATAGTAAGTGGACTACCTCGTGGGGTTAAAACATATGTAAGAAGTAAATCATAACAATAAATAAAAAGCAGAAGAGAGAAGACATAAACTGTAACAGGTTTCTTGCACTGTTCTGGTAATAAACAAAGTAGTAGCAGACTTTACTCTTTCAAGGATATAGGATTTATCTCCAGGGATGTATCACCAGGGCAACTACTCCAAGATATATTACCAAGAGATTAACAGAAGAGGAAAAAAATTCTTGATTAAAAAGGAAAAATACAAGATGAAGAGATGTGAAAAACAGACTACAAATAGCAAGATAACAAATTAAAACTAGAAAATAGCAAGATGACAAACTTGTAAATGACAAACTCCATTAGCCCTAGTTCACAAATCATGCACATAATAAATGACTAGATATAAGTAGTTTCAATACTTCAATTAAAAAATAAAGAAGTTCAAATTAGATACTGAAAACAATCTATGATGTTGAAAGGGGAAACTTAAGTGTAAGGACAAATAGGAAAAATGCAAACACTAAGCCAAGAAAGAGTGATGCTATATTATTAGATAATACAATCATGTAAGAAGTACTACTAAGAATAAAGAGGTATATTTCATATTTATAAAAAGACTAGCCCAATATGAAGACTTAATTTTAAATATAAATATAATAACAAAGTTTCAAAATATATAAAACTTAAGCTGATACAACAAAAAAAAGTGACTAAGCTAGGGCTGTGGCACTTGCCTGTCAGCATGCAT
This sequence comes from Cuniculus paca, assembly GCA_004365215.1. Taxonomy (NCBI): domain Eukaryota; kingdom Metazoa; phylum Chordata; class Mammalia; order Rodentia; family Cuniculidae; genus Cuniculus; species Cuniculus paca. Next base: position 34,965 of record RJWT010000492.1, read on the forward strand.
AAGACCTTCAGTTTAATACCTAATACCACAAAAGAAAAAAAAGTATACTATATCTATTTTAAAAATTAAGTCCATAACTTTAAAATTTCCTAAAAAAAGAAAACTCAGATCAATAAGATTCACTGGGAAATTCTAGTAATTATGTAGAGGGGCAATCAATATATATTTTACATAAAAATCTCCCAGGGACTAAAAAGAGAACAATACTTTTTAGATGTTTATTAAACACACTCCTGATACCAAAATCAAAGATATTAGTGGCATGAAAAGATGACAATACCTCTCATGAACATAGGTGCAAAGATCTGCAACATATTAGCAAACTAAATTCAGTTATATACAAAAAGGACAAGAAATCATGAACAAGTGGTGTTCATTTCAAGAACACAAAGTAGGACTATAAAGAAAATTTACTCAAAGTCTATATAAAGTATATACAATGGTGAAATACTGAACACTTTCTACCCAAGCTTAGAAGTAAAACATTGATCATTTCTATTCACTGCAGTATTCCACCAAGTGCAGTAAGGCAAGAGAAACAAAGATAAAATGATTGAAAAAGAAAAAATAAAATAATCATCATGTGTAATTAAAGCTTATATACAAAGAAAATCCAGAGTAACCTACGAACAAGTAAATAAGTGAGCCACGCATGCCTATAATCTCAGCTACTCCAGAGGCTGAGGAAGGAGAACAGCAAGTTCAAGGCCAGCCAGCGCAATTTAGCCAGATTCTTCCTCAAAATAAAAATTTTAAAATTTGGCTGAAATGTAGCTCTGTAGTAAAGTGCCCCTGGCTTTGATCACAGTACTGTAAAATAACAACAAAAAAAAATTTAGAAAGGCTGCTAAGTAATCAATACTTTCTCCTAATTTTTTCTATATTAGTAGCTAAAAACTAATAAAATTTTATATTAATGCTATTATTTACACAAGCCTAACAAATATAAATAACCTTAGAACAGTTCAAGACCCCTGCCTGAGAAAATTACGAAATTTGGTTAAGAAAAATTGAAGTATCCAAAAACATGTTTGGAAGATTCAATTGCAATGTCCATGCATCCAAAGTTAATCTAGAACATTAATGCAATACCTACTGAAATCCCAGCAAGTTATGTAGAAATGGACAAATGATCCTAAAATTTGTATTTAAATGCAGAACCCAGAATAGGTAAGATATTCTTCAAGAAGAAAAATTAGAGGACTCACATTAGTAAGAATGAAGATGTATTAGAAAAGTGAGTAATTAAAATAAAAGAAACTACAGCAAGAATAGATGAAGACAACTAAAGAAAACAGAACACTCTGAATTTCATTAATTGGAGCTTTTGTTCATCAAAGATCCATTAAAGGAGCAAAACGAGAAGGCATACTTGAAGATATTCTCAGTATATATACCTGCAAAGACTCACTTATAGAAGACATCAAGAATTCCTACATAACAAGAACACATAACCCAATTTACAAATGAGCAAAGACAAGAAAGGATAACCACATCAGCAAAATACAACCAAAAATTACATAATATCTCTCATCAAAGAAATGAAAATTAAAACCAAACTAAGAACCCACATGAAAACCACACCAGACAGGCTATAATTGAAGACTTAAAAACTGCAAATTCTGCCATGGAGAAACCGGAACTCTCATAAAATGCTGGTAGTATTACAAATCAGTATAGTCACTCAGAAAGCTACTTAGCAATATCTACTAAAGCTAAACAAATATACCTTACATCCTGGCAATTCCAGTTCTACATATAAGTAAGACAAATGAACGCAGGTGCCCACCGACAGACCTATACAAGAATTTTCTGTGTATCTTTATTCACAATAGCAAAACACTAAAAGCAATCTAGAAAATCAGCAGAATAAATGGTCTAATCATCAAACAAAACATTATATATCTATAAAAAAAAGCACAAGTACATCATCGTGGATACATCACATACAATAAAGAAGGAAAAGACTACTGTATACTTCCAACATGATATTCAAGAAATGGAAGAACTAGTTTATGGTACAAAAAGTCAAAATAACATTTACTACTCACTGAAGGAATAAGGAAGTTTTAGTGGAAGGCTGAAAATACTTTAAATCTTACTTGGTTGTATATATAAAAGTATCAAGCTTTACACTAAAAATCTGTACACTTTACAGTGCACAGGTTGAAATGCAATACAAAATTTTAAAAACATACACTAAGGAAATTACCTTGCTATTAAATAGTCCACTTTCAATTTTAGCACCTTCTGCAGAATACTGGAGTCTTGGATAAGATACCGAAGTGCTCGTAGCCCTGCTGCTCGCACTTCTTTTGCTTCATTTAATAAAGCTAACCGCAAACTGTATGAAAACAAAGAAAATTTTGTTGCATGAGTTTTAAATACACATAAAATTACTGTACAACTTAAATATCCTGTAACCAAAATGTTTAGGATGAGAAGTGTTTCAGATTTCAAAGTTTTTCAGATTTTGGAATACAGTGGTATGTCGGTTCATGAACTTCTTTTCATGATGCTAGTCGCAAATCAAACTGGACAAGAACTGAATCAAATTCAATGGCTAGGGTCAATGTTGATGCCATTCTCATCCAATTCATTCTGTGGCCAGAACTGTGGGAAGAAATAAATTCGTGAACTGAGGTACCATTGTATTTGCACAGAATGTACCAATTGAACATTATCAATCTGAAAATCCAAAATCCAAAATCCAAAATTCAAAACTTGTTCAACACTGACATGACATTAAGAACAGTTCTGATTTTGGAATGTTTCAGAGTTCAGATTTTCTGATTAGATATTTGATTACATCAAATTCTTCCTCTGCCAAGATATGCAAAAGGCCTAGTCATACATGATTAATTTCATCTAGTCACATTTCATATTTACAAAAACCACGTAAGGCAAGCCACTGGGACTTCACTTGATGTAAAGTCATTTTCAGTCAGTGCCTCCTGACACATTCCTGTCAGTCAAGCAAATGTGACTGAATTTTATCCTACTGTCTGTCATTCATTCCATATAGGCAATGGAAAACTATGCTTTTGCCAAGTGTAATCATATGCCTCTACAATCTATTCACCTTAACATGCCTTGCTGCTCTTATCTCTGACAGAAAAATCACTGGTTTAAAAATATAAAAATAATTAAAAATATAGCAACACCAGGCTCAGATCAGTGTATCAGGGTTTTTTTTTCTTCTATTAGGGCATGTTTGCAGTACATAATGTTTACATTCTTTGAACCTTCTTTCCTTCCCCACGTCCATCTCCTGATTCCCTTCCCTTTGAGAAGGCTTTATGCGCCTACTTCCTATTATCTTTTATTTTGCTCTTTATTTAAAATCTGAGCTCCTCATATAAGAGAAATCATGCTACAGGTAAACCTGTGTATCTGATTTATTTCACTTAATATTATGGTCTCAAGGTACATCCATTTTCCCACAAATAACTCAAGTTTGTCTTTAAGTCAGAGTTGTACTCCATTGTATGCAAACACCATATCTTCTTTGTCCATTCATCTGTTGATGGACATACAGACTGCTTGTAAGATTTAGTTATTTTGAATTACACAGCTATAAACATGAGTATGAATGTAATATGATGTCTTTAACTATTTTGGGAAGATACCTCAAAAGGGAATAGCTGCATCAAATGAAATTTCTACTTTTAGTTTTTTGAAGAACCTCCATATGATTTCTACAGTGCTCAGACTAGCTGACATTCCCACCAATAATGGACCAGGGTTCCTTTTGACTCACAGTTTTGACTACATTACTTATTACTTTATGATGGTCATTCTTTCTGGGGTAAGATGGAATTTCAGTGTTGTTTGAATTTCAATTTCTCTAAGGACCAGAGATGTTGAACATTTTTTCATGTATTTATTTGTCATTTATACTTGTCTATCAAGTGCCTATTCACTTTACTTGCCCGTTTTTTGATTGGGTTATTTGAGGGGGTGTCTAACTTTTTTTGAATTCTTTACATATTTTACGTATTATTCCTCTATCTGAGGAATACCTGGCAAAAAATTTTTCCCATTCCATTGTTTTTCTTTTCACTTTGTTGACTGTTTCTTTAGCTGTGCAGAAGCTTTTTAATTTGGCACTGTATTAATTCTAATACCTCAGGGTACTAAAAAGATGTTGTGAAATTACACTCTCCTGTCTCTAACAGTATGCTTAGGCAAATCGAATTTGTCTAAGCGCATTTTCTACTAGGTAAGACCACATTTACAGGTTCTCATTCCTGGGAAGAACATGAGAAATTCAGTCTGAAATTTTCAGACTTAATTTACAAATTTAAATTATGGAACTCTAGGTATTGGTAATTATAAAATATCAAGTAAGAGCCACAACATAAAACTACTGAAGCTCTTGAATTTTTCTTATTTTCAAGCAGCTGTTTCTACAAAATCAAATTATGAGGTGCTGTATGATCTGATTTCACATTTAAAATTACCAAAATTGAAATACTAAAATCTAGAAGGGATAGGAAAGAAAAGTAAATTACACTTACCAAATTATGATATCTTCATAATTAAAGCCCAGTTTTTCTTCACTGTGGCCAATATCACAAAGAAGCTGTTTAAAAAAGAAAAGTATATACATAAGTTGTGAGCTGAAATATTTATATATTTTATCATTTTAACCTAGAAAATATTTTTCTTTAGTCAAGTTTGGAAAAAAAATATAATTCTACTGTTAAAACACACAGCTTTTTCCCTATCATCTCACTTTTTCTTTGACTTACCAGTTTTGAAATTTTTTTATAAACTGATCATTTTCTGTTCACTTTTCCCTCAGTACTTTACTGTTTTAAAAACTGTTCTTTTATTGGTCATCACAGTTTACATCCACTGTTGACTTATTAGCCTAACAGAAATGATTCCTTTACCATGGCCTTGATAATAACAAAATTTTATAATATTTTAATCACATTTTCCCCCTTACATTCTACTTGTTATTGTTTTCTACTTATATTTAAGCCCCATAAGATCTTACTATTAACTTTTCAGCCATTATCTGTTGAGGTTTACTCACATATTTATCCTTTCACTCTTCTTCAATCTTTTCTTCATCTTAGTGACTCCATAGTGTAACATTCTTCCTCCTAGCTCAATATACTGACATATTTTGTTGGTGGATTTTCATTTAATTTTAGCCTAGGCTGTTAGTTACAATCTTCTTGGATCTGGAAATGATCTTTTTAAAACTAATTTCATTTATGAAGAATATTTTGCTGGATATATAGAATTTTAGGCTAGCTCCTATTTTCTTCCAACAGTTCAATTTATTCTGTTAAGAAGTCTACCATCTGTCTTATTATTGGTCTTCTGAAAGTCCTGTTTCTCAGGCTGATTTAGAGCATTTTTCATCTTTGGTTTTCAGCAACCTTACTACGATGAGTCCACATGGTTTCCTTTGTAAACATCCTGTTTACGGTAAACAAAACATCTTAAATCTCTGAGTGGATATATTTTATTAGTTTAGAACATTCTATACATTATCTCTTCAAAATTACTTGCGACCAATTCTATTTCTTTCCTGTGGTAATTCAATTATATGTAGTCAGATCTTTTCAAATATACCACAAATCTCTAAATTCCTTTCTATATTTTACCTCAATTTTTCTGGTTTAATATTTCCTCCAGTCTTTAATTATATTCAATTGTTTATTACATCCATCTAATAAAGTTTTTTTTTTTTCCTCAGTACTAGGGACTGACTACAGGGCCTATGCATCAAGGCACATCCCAAATGCTGTTTTTGATTGTTTTGAAACAAGATCTCGCTAAGCTGCTAACATGCTCAGGCTGGGCCCCAAATTTGCAGTCCCACTACCTCACTCTCCCAAAGTGCTGGGATTACAGGCATGTACCATCACATCTGGTTTTTAATGAGTTTTTAATTTTAATTTTTTGTCTAAATTTCTATTTAATCTTTTTATATATTCCAATATTTTAATGAAAATTTTAATTTTGATTCTATTTTCTGCAGTTTCCTCCATTTTCTTGGCATATTAATCATAGTTATTAAAAAGCGCTTCTCATCTAAATGTATCCAAATGACATGGATCATTTCTGGTTCTGTTTTTATTAGCTATTTTCATTTTCACTCTAGTCATATAATCAAACACGTCCTTTGGCGGTTTCTGTAATCTTTACTTGCATATACAGCTTGCCACGAATCCTGATGACATCTTTCTCCATAGAGGGGGTGAGTCTTGTCTATCAGGCTACTGTATAGTGAGTGGTGAGTTCAATTTAGGAGGCTGTCCTGGTATGACTTAAGTCAACTTTTGGTTTTTTCCCAGCCCCTAATGTTTCCACTGAAAACTTACTGTTAAATGACCAAGTCAACAAAGATTAACAAGCCTTTCCCTGTGAGTCAGTGCCACTATGGACTGCAGAGGGGTGGGGGGGAAAACACATGGGACCAAGCCCCACCTCTCCTGAACCAGTGCCATGCGTGGGCCACTACAAGACAGGGGACATCCAGAGTCAAGCCCTTCCCCTTGGGCCGCGGCTGGCAGGGAGACAGCCAGATCCCAGCTCCTTCCTGCTTGCCGGCTGGCAAACAAGCAGTACCAATCCTCTACCACCCCAAGCAACCGGCTGATCCAGAGAAACACAGGCTCTGATGATAGCTATCAAGGTGAAACTCACTTGGATGCCTATGGTGCTTTGGTGTTTCACTGACCTTGCAGTAGGCCAAGGGGTCTGATCATCTGTTCAGAGGATAGTGGTACACAGTGCGGCATCTAGGGGGCATCTCTTTCTGAGGGTGATAACCACTGTTGACTCCCTATAGTATTGTTTTGAAGTCCTATGTTGTTCATTGTTTTGTTGGGTTGGATTTTATTCTTTTTTGCTTTGTTTGGTGATGTTATATCTAGTGGCATAAGCAGCTATTTCAAAGATAGTAAGACATATATAGAAGTCATTTTGAATTTACTATTGCCTTGTTTTGAAGTCCTTTATTGTATCCATCGTTTTGTTTTTACTGTTTCTATTCTATTCTGTTCTGTTTGATTTTTACTATGTCCGAAGGTATCTGCAGCTATTCTGAAGACAACAAAAGGCATTATGGTAACTATTGTTGATTTTGTAATGTTATGAAGTCCTGTATCACTTACTCTGGTTTGTTCTGGTTGGTTTTATTGTTTTATTTTCCTTGGAGATATATAGAGAGATATATATATAGATATATCTATATATATATCAAATTGAAGTTTTAAAATAAAAATACAAAAGCTCCCTCTCTGATTTTCAAACATTTTCCTGCTTATGTTTTAAGTTTCCCGTACTAGGTAGCCCTAGGAATCAAAAGTTCTCAGGGACAAATCTCTTTATATTTGATACACCCTATGGTGTTATGGAAAACTTTGTATGCTTTTCTTTCTTTCAGCAATAGTATGCACAGGTGTACTGTTTAAATCCACAGTTTCCTACAACACCCACACATGTATTCCTTAGACATTATTTGTTGGAAAACAAAGCTCATATCTATAAAATTCTCCCTTCTCTGAAACTTTGGCCCACCACTGAGAAACTATCCTGCAGTCTTAAAATTAGCTTTCTAAGCTGTTTTTATTAGGCCCACTGGTCTAATACTACCAGCTAACTAGATCCTACATGGATGACTATAGGCAGACTAAGTCTAGATGTGAGTTTTGAAATTTTTTTTAAAAGTTATACAAAACTTCAAGTTACATATTTGGACTAAGTGAAATAGATTAAAAAGAAGGTAAATCATTTAATGTTTTCTCTTTAATCAATATTAAAGACTTTAAAAGGGCTACTATTGTGCACAATTGTCAAACTGGGATTTTTACCCACATAATCCTTTCTGTAATAGGTTTTGCATATGTTCACCTGAGCATCACAAGGGGTAAGATAAAGCCATGCCATTCTTCTGTAAACATGTATTTTATCATAAGTAGAATGTAGGTGTAACTCACAGTAGCTGTGCCTAGGGAAAGCAAACAACCATCTGTGCATTCATTCACTTGGCAGACAAAGAGCAAGGTGTATATAGGAGATCCAAAGTAGCAACGGATGAATTTTACCCAGAACGCTCACTGCTAAATTTCTGTGCATTTAGGATTTGTTTTAAAGAAAGTTTTCTTTTAATTTTTCTGGTAGAAGTAGCCCAATTCAGTTCAATGGCACATGAGAAACCAGATTCACAAGTTTTGGAGGAGACTGAAAGTGAATTATCAGATCATTCATGCATAAATGATGAAGATGATAATGACTTTGATGTTGACCATGTGAGCCAAAGTTCCTGTGACAATGAAATGCACAGACACAAGAAATGCAGACATCCTTGACTCAGATGACGAAGAAAACAGCAATGTGAGTATATTATTTGACTAGTAGAAATGGTACAAAAACAGTCACAAAACCAAATAGAACAATCCAATGTTAGAACTAGGTTCAAAACTATTGTGATGATCTTGGCAGGGATGAAATCTATTGGATGGAATGCCAGCACTGCCATTCAATGTTGGAAATTGTAACAAATGAAATGCTACAAATGCTGAAATACAAATGTTTTGTATGCAGCAATATTCATGCTCAAAAATATATTTACTATGACACCTCACTAGCCAAACTGAAAGCATTCATAGGTCTGCTGTACTCAGCAGGGCTTTCTCATGGCAATCATAAGAATGTAAAGGAAATGGAAGATAACAGTGCAAAATATCCTGGAGAAATTTTCTTAGAAGATTGGGACTGGAATTCACAAGAGATCATTTACAGCACTGGAAAAACAAAATGCTTCTGCCCAGGAACTATGCATAGAACTTGTGGAGCACACTGGTAAGTTGACAGGTGAACAGGCAAGTGCAGTACCACAAAAATTTACTATGACCATAGAAAAATCAAACAGAAGTCAACTGTACCCTACAGGAAAGGACTGGAAAACAAATTGTAAGTGCTATCAGTGGAATATGCAGTTTCCATGTGTGAAGCCAGCCTTGGGAGTGACAGCTGAGGCAAAGATTATTGCTGTGATGGACTTTCATTTGTAATTACATTGTAGTTAACAGAGGTTTTCATTTCTGATGTTCTCTTTTAGGTTTTGTAAGTAAACAATTGATGTGAAAATGCTTATATCTATTCTAAGCACTCATTACATATTTGAGACTTTATTTTATTGATATTTTCCTAAGAGCACATTGTACAATATAACAGGAAGCTCCTGACAGAACAGGAAGACAAGAGAGGGACAAGAATGGCCTGCCACATAGGAAAGTTAAGCACATGTGCTGTCAGTGTGAGACTTGTGCATGGAGCATGCAGCTGTCATGTGTGAAGACTGCCTTGGGTATGACAAGTGAAGCAAAGATTATCTGTTTTCATTGTAATTCACATAGGAATTTATTTCTGATGTTATCTTTTATGTTCTTTATACAGAAAATGTTGATTTTATTCGAAATGTGCAATACATATTAACAATTTTATACTTTACTGATAGTTTATGTTCCTGCTAACTACATGTTGTATAATATGCTAAGAGCCTCCTGACAAAACAGCAAGACCAGCAAGATATGAGGTATGTCCTAGCAAAAAGCTAGGACACCAAAACACGTGTTATCAATATAAGCATTAAGTGTACATGGGACATGCTATCATCATGTGTAAAGGCACCGTTAGGTGTGATAATTAAAGATTGACTTTTTTGTACAGTTCTGGTATTTTCATTGTATTTGATATGGTAATTTATTTGTTATTCTTTCTTAGATTTTGTACACTAAAAAACTTAATGTTGAAAATTTTGATGCTTTTTCATAAACATTCAATAAATATTAAAAGTGCAATAGTTTATTTTTCTGATATTTTTCCTGTTATGCACTTATTATTTGATA
>RJWT010000492.1:44942-66567 GCA_004365215.1 Cuniculus paca
AAAAAAAAAAAAAAAAAAAAAAAAAAGAGAGAGGTTTAATTTTGGCTTGCAGTTTGTAGAGGTTTCAGTCCACAGTCAGCTGGCTCCAAGGCAGGGTGGCATGGCAGGAAAAAAGATCACATGGCAAGGCAGGCGGCCAGGCAGGAATCAGCAGCAATACATGGATGGATACACACACACACACACACACACACTCCCAGGCCACACCTACAGTGCCCCACCTCTTCCCACCAGGCTCTACCTTCCAACATTGTGCTCAGTTATAAACCTGTCAGTGGACTAATCCAATGATGACTATCACATACCTATGATCTAGTCACCTTCCAAAAGTCCCACTTATGAGAACATGAAGCTTTGGGGGGGACAATGAGATATAAACCATAACAATCAGAATTAGCATCATAAGAACTATCCATAATTCCAAATTATTAGACACTACATTCCTCATAAGGGTTGGTATTCCATACCATGCTTTGTTTTGTTTTTTCCAATGAGAAGACTGTTCTCTCCTTTTTAAAATTTAAGGACTATTGGGCCTGGTAGTGCACACCTGTAATCCCAGCACTCGGGCGGCTGAAACAGGAAGACAGCTGAAGGCCAGCCTGGGCTACAAAATGAGTTTAAGGTCAGCCTAAACTGCATAGTAAAACCTTGTGTCCAAAAAAAGATTCAAAGTAGTAAAGATTATGTATGCATCTTCGATGAGAGGGCTATTCTCTCCTTCTTAACACTGAAAGTAGTAGTAATAAAAGATAATGTATTTTAGTCATACAGAAAGTGTTTATATGAGAAAAAAACGTCAACATAAAAGAAAACAGAAAACATAACTTAGAAAAAAAGAGACGGACTATAACTGGCAATGGGGCTCAGAGTCTGGTTTAGTAGTAGAGAGCTTTCCTAGTATGTGAAAGACCCTGAGGTCAATCCCTAGCACAAGGAAAGAAAAAAAAAATGCAACTGACAATTTTTGTTTTGCCAGAAGTTAGGATTCAACACTTGCCCCTAATTATATAGAGAAATATTTTTTACTTTAGTTAAGAGGAATTAAGTTTGTAGTTACTTATACAGAAACTTAAACATTAAGCATCATCAAAAGTTCATAATTATTCAATGAGTATAATATGCTAAATGTAATCTTCTTTATATGAGCAAAACAAATATTATTATACAAATCTCATTTTTAAATAAGGTTAAGTGCCAGAAATGTGGCTCAGTGGTACAGCACTTGTTTAGTCATGTATCAGGCTTTAGGTTTGATACCTAGCACTACAAAAAAGTTTTAAAAATAAAGCCAGGAGTGATGGCACAAGCCTGTAATCCCAGCACTCTATGAGGCTAAGGCAGGAGGATCACAAGATGGAGCTCAGCCTGGGTAACTTACTAAAACCTTGTTCCAAACTGAAAAATGGGCTGGGGAAGTTAACTCAGAGTAAAGGCCCTGTGTTCAATTTCCAGTAAATCACTAAGATAAAATAATAAATAAAACAATGGAACAGTGGTTAATAATATGAACTGGTTTATTTTACATATATAAATCCATGGCTAACATCAGTGAGCTAATCTGTTTTCCGTTATAACTAATCTATAGTACTTTCTTACACAATATTCAAAAGAAATTCAAATAGCATTATGTTCTGAAAAAGTTCAATTAGAACTGCAAATCACTTCTAGGTAATAGAAAATGTCCTGTGATGTTTAGTAAAATGACTAACTTTTTAAAAGGTATTAAATTAGACTAGGTAGTTTTCAATGAATAATCCCATTTTACTTATATTGCTCTGAAGGTTAAATGAATAGTTCTCCTAAATAAACAAGAGATAATAACCCAAACTTTAAAAAATTTTGTCACATAGAATTTCATAGCATAGCTTTTTAGAAGGCGACTTAGATACATACACAGCACTAAAAACAATATACATACAAAAAAATAAAGCACCCTATGGTATATTTAGATGTAGAATAGAAAATATACACACTTAATATGCACATATATACTATACATACACATACACACATATCAAGTTCTCATTCAAAACAACTTTGTGTATGTATAACAATAAATGGAAAATAAAACAGCACTACATTAAACATTCATCTTGTTTAGTTCATGGAATTCTCACAACTAAACACACCCACAAACGCACACCAAATTTATAGTTATACCATAGAAAAGATAAGTACCTTCTAGTAGTAAGTTACCTCTGGAAAATGGTATTTTTGAATTAGGAAAAAAGGACAGAAATGTTAAGGGTATACTTTCAAATTTTATTATAAATTTTTCTGTCACTTTAACTTTTTGTATTTAGCTTATACTTCCCTTTTAAATTTAAAAAAAGAACAAAATTAAGACTCCTCCTGAGCTTTTACTATAAATACAGGAAAATAAAACTGTTAAAATGTAGAAGAGATGAAATGTTTTCATCTTTAAAAATCGAGTCTTTAGATTAGGAGCATGTTGTCAATTTTAAAAATAGAATAGTAAGATTATATTCATCAGCAGTCTGCTATACACATTACTTTTATGAAATGATGTCAGAAAGCAAGCATGGTGTGTGACATTCACATGGTTAAAGGATCACATCACTAGCTCCCTCGCTTCATACCTTAAAAGGAGGTTTCTGAGTTGAAGCTCACCCTATACAACATTTTAGTGCCACATTTACTAAGGAAGCTTAACCCCGACAACCAGGCTTACACTTAATAACAAAACAAATGCAGTGAAAATAAAACCTTGCATTTAAAATGTACAATTTCCAGAATTTCAAAACAAAATAACAGGAAAAGTTTTTAAATTGTACAATTTCCTCTCATAATACAATCTAACACCTATTATGCAGTAAGTTTTAAAGTAGAGATGAATATGAGTAAAAACATAATCTGTGTTTAAGAAACTGGATGATAATGCTCAGCCAGGCAAAATTAAGTAGACACACATACAACCTAATGGAAATACAGATGAGGGTGACTAGCTCCACAGTATCCTGGCAATCATTTTTATTTTCTTATCCTATACAACTATTCTTTGCTTTATATTCTAGAATTTCTAAATTTTACTCAATAAGGAAACAAATTTACAGATTTTATGGAAATACTAGTTTCAGAAATATTTATAAGCCCAACAATATTACAACACTGTAAAAGAACAAATTTCAGAGACACATTATATTACAATTAAATTCAATGTTTTGTGCTAGTAAGTAAAAAACCTTTATAATAAAATGTAGACATTTATTTACAGTAGTGGTTCTTAACCAGGGGCAATTTTGTCCCCCCAGGGAACATTTGGCAATGCCGGGGAACATTTTTACTTATCACAAGGGTGGTGAGTGGTGTGTGGGAAGATACCAGGGACACTGCTAAGTATCCTTTAATGCAAGGGCAGCCTCCCCAAACAAATAATTATCTAACCCAGTATGTAAATATTGCTGATATTGAAGAATACTGATTTATAGTAACAGTTTACCAACCTACAAATCAAGCTACTAAGCAGACTTTCTATCTTAAATAACTCAAAAACTGGCAAAGTGCCAAAAAGTACAAAATAAAATAAAACAAACCACAAATTGAAATTAACTAATACAGAATATGTTTCATGTGCCCTGCTCTGTACTGAGATCTTGCCTCTAAAGGCATAACTCAAGTAATGAAATCTTCCCAAGACTGCCTTGCTTGTTAATCAGAGCTAGGCTGCAAGTCTCCATCTGTCTGATCAAAAAGCTCATGCTTCCCCCATTACATCACTAAAAGTAGTCAAAATAATTTTTGTCAAATCTAAAGTTGATGCATTTTATTTATAGGACAGCTCCTCAAACTCCTGCTTAGCAGTTAGCCCCTCTTACTATAGACAAATTCTAGTAAGTTTGGATGTCTGGTTTTCAAAACCACAGGTGATGTGAAAGAGTTAATTACAGGGTTTCTATAAGCTGGTGTCAAAGCTGGAAGAAAATATGAAAATTTAAAAAATACAAAATACATAAAAGTCAAGCGCTTCCATTACAGAAATCACTGTATACTCTACAGTAGTTCTAGGCCAAGGATACAGCTCAATGGGAGAACAGCTGTCTAGAATGTGTAAGATACTGGTGTCAATTTTCAGCACTCTAAGCAACATACAGTGGTATGATACAGGAAAAGAAAGAAAGGGAAAACTGAGATAGGAAGGAGGAATCACAAAAGAAAGGAGAAAGGAAGAGTAAAGAAAGTGGAAAGAGAAAATGAAGGGAGGGAGTAGTAGAAAAAAGTAAGAATAATGGAGGGAAAGAAAAGAGGAGAAAGGGCAAAAGTTTCAGAATACGAACGAAGCACAGACCTAGTGAAGAGAGTGACAGTGAAGTGTTTTGGGAGAAATTCACAAATAAAAGAGAAATAAGGGAATGAAGTTGAAAAGAAAGAAGGAAGAAAGGGAAATTTACCCTAAGTCAAGAAATCTGGGGATTGAGATGGAAATATGTAAAGTATAGAGAAAAGAGAAAAAGAGGTTTCTAACAGATTCCTAGAAATGAAGATTTAAGCCATAACCAAAACTTCCATAGCTGCATTGTCCAGTAAGAGTGGTACCTTCCAGCCACAGGTGCTATAAGTACTGAAACTGTGCCTAGTATGAATTGAAATATACTATAAATGTAAGCTATATATCTGATTTCAAAAATTTAATATAAAAAGTTAAATAATACCTAAAAATGTTTTATACTAATTATGTCAAAAGATAACATTTTGGATATAACAGATTAGTGAAAAAATATTAAAATAAATTTCACAAATTTTCATTTAATTTTAATAATTCTCAAGTTATATTACTATCAGACAGCACTGGTTTTGGATTTTTTAGATTGTTTTAGAACTCATGCTGGCTCCAGAGTATAACCATAGAAATCACTGCCATCCTTACAACCATCCCCATCTTTTAGACTGTTAATTGGTAAGACACGGTAGAAATACATATTTAGGTGTCGAAACATGGTTATGACAGTAACCATGAGCTGTAATAGGATATAGACCTCTACTAAACCTATTTTTAACACATAAATCTAGGTAAGTGGTTAGGCTTAAGTGAAGACTGGCAAAACAAAACTTTGAGATTTAACACAAGGGAATGAAACTAAAAGATGCATTTTGTGACCTTGGAACAACACTGGTTTTTAAAGATTTGACATCTGATCACCACAATGAAAAAAGATACTTGAAGATTTCCAATGCATTCATAAAAATAAAAACACAGACATATTTTTGAAAGCTTCTCTAGCATGCATACAGTCAGTTTCTGAAAATTGTTAAAATATTACTTTATCCTCCCTCATAATTTTCTTGTATAAAAAAAAATCTCAGTATTCTAAAATTTCACTAAGGAAAAATGAAGGCATATGCATGCACACACATACACACATACTTGCCACCCTACTATAAGGGGAAAAAAAATCTTCAACCTATTTTGTATTTATTGCACAGTAGTACATTGAGAAAAACAATTTTGTTACATGGTGACTATACTTCCCTTTCCTCAATTCTATGAAATAAAGTCAATTCCAAGCCTGTTGTGGTTTGTTTAAATGTCCCCCCAAAGCCTCATTCGGTCAGGGAGGTGACTGACTCTGGCATTTGTGATTGGTTCATTGTCTAGCACTGGGATTGGCAGTGTGAGTGCTGCACCCACCTGGGGGCAGGTAACCAGCATTTAATATAGGGGAGGGGAAGGAGGCGTGCCTCCCCCCTTTTGCCCTTTCACTCTTGTTACTTGTGGCTGCCATGAAAGGCTGCCCCTCAGCCATGCCACCCCACCTTGGAGCCAGCTGAGCATGGACTGAAACCTCCAATATCTGTTAAGATAAATAAACCTTTCCTTCCTTCATTTTGGGCATCAGGAATTTTGGTCTCAACGACAGAAAAGTAACCAAAACAAAGCCACAGTCCAATTACTAAGCAAAAATTAAATATTAGGAAGTATTAAAACCATGCTGTCCAAACGTCAATGTAGATACAAATTCACAGAAGGATCTTTGTAACACTGTAGATTCTGATTTAGCATTTCTGGAGTGATACCCAAAATTATTCTGCAAATAAGTATATTTCAAGTAAGTATTGTCAAATTAGTTTCAAGATAATAACAACACTGTTAGGCCATGGGTTACACTTTGAGTGGCAAGGGGTTAACACAGACAATTACTGCAATATTAAAAAGCAATTTATACTTAGTACTACAAAGGGGGAAAAGAACTTTAGATTTTTATATAGCAAGTCTAGAGTGGTACCTAAAATAGTACATTTTCAAATAAGCTCCTAGGTGATAACACTGCTGCTAGATTACAGGTCACACTTTAAGCAGCAAGGGGTTAAGACAGACAACTATTCCTATATTAAAAACAACTTATATTTAGTATTCAAAAAAGGGAAATAAGTTTATTTCAAAGGGTTTAAAGAGTTTTCTATCTTAGGGTATCACCTAAAACAATACATATTTTAGTGTCTGCCTGAGTTGGTGGACCAGCACTATGAGGCTTAAAGATATCACAATCCACAAATCAAACTTGAGAATTTATATTCCCATAATTTACCTTGAGCTTTACCTCAAATATAGGTAATGAGAATACAGCATCAGAATGAGCAAAGGGCAATTCTAGTATTTCTGTGGGAATTATGGTTATGTCCATAAAATGCACCACACGCAATACTTATGTACAAACATACTGATATATTATAAACTTAATAGGAAAAAACCTAAAGAAATACATATGTAAATAAGTGAATAAAAGACTGGATTATAAAGTTGTCTGAACCCACCATATTTTTTCTCAACATAACATATTGCCTCCAACAAGCATATAGTTCTAATATTCAAACGCATTTTAAAATTCAAAACTACATGACAGCCAGACACAGTGAGATGCACCTGTAATCCCAACAACTCAGGAGTCTGAGATGGAAGGAATGCTTGAGCCCATGAATTTGAGAAAACAAGCAGCATGGGAAATAGAAATCCTACCTTGAAAAATAAATACATACATACATACATACATACATACATACATACATACAAAAACAAATGACAAACTTCACGGGAAAAAAGAGAAAAGGACTAACATTGAGTGAATACACAAAACTTTTTAAAATGATGATTAAGAAACAACTATTAAGTATGGTAAGGAACAAGAAATTTTAGATGATAATTATAAATAGTTCGAGTTACTTACCTTTGTGAAGTTATTCAAATGTCCAAGCTTTCTCATATTTGATACTCCTTGTAATTTGGCCACATTTTGGAGTATCTCTCTTAAATTATCAGAAGGTTCTAGGAGATAAAATGATTTAACATAATTTTAAGGATGCTTCCCTAATCAAACACATAAACCATGCAGTATTAAAATGTCACAATATTGGCCCTTCATTTAAGTCTTAGGCTCCACCCTCTTACCCTCCATCTCAACTTTCACTTCTTACTACTACGTGGAAATAGGAATTACACTATTCCTGTTTGAATCAACCAAAAACCTGGATAAAATATATTAAATTATAGTTTTCAAGATGCTGGACACCATACAGTAAAGAACAATGACCTCTGAAACATGGGAAACACATATGTGTCCTTCAATTTACCAGTTAACTTCCTGGTGCATTTCAGGGCCTTGGTTCTGGATGAAAAACACTCTGAGTTGAACAGACAGAGCCAAGGAGTTCAGGGAGACCAAGGATTACCGGAGAGGAGCAGTGTCCAGAAAGAACTCTGGAGATCTAGAAAGGGAATTCCTCAGGTATTCAGTGAACAATTATCCTTGCATATGTGTGAGGAAATTACCCAAGGCCAGGAAAATAATTACTCAAAAGAATTAGAGAAAGAATACCATACAGTCACACAGGTCAGGGAATAGTAACTGTTCCTTACAAGACGTAGTGAAACACCTCCTGCGACACTAAGAAAAGCTTGACTTAGCAGTGAGGAACTAATTAGATATATAGACTAATTATTTCTTTGATCCCACCTATGAATTTTGAAAGCAAGATTTGAAAGAATCAAACTGTTTCCAAATAACTAATGGCCAGAACTCAACATTTTTAAGAATAGAAAAAAACACATACAAAGCATCTAACAAGGCACATTTTAAAATGTTCAGAAATCCAGTGGAAAATTACAAGACATGTAAAGAAATGAGAAAACATGTCTCATAATGTACAGAACAATCAATCAACTAAAACTGACCCCAAAACTGGCAGATATTATAATTATCAAAAAAGGACATCATAGCAGTTTTATAACAATTCTATGTCAAAAACTTAAGCACACGGATGAAAAACGTAGACATTCAATTTTCTGTAGCTAAAAACTACAATATCTTACATGAAATATGTTTTAGATGAGGAAAACAAAAATAGTGAACTGAAAGAAAAGGCAATAAAACTAAAATACAACACAGAGGCCCTTTAAGCAGTTTAACTTATGTGTAACTGAAGTTTCCTAAGTAAAAAGATGCACGTAGATCAACTGAAGAAATAATGGATGAAAACTGTGTGTCTGATGAAAACAATAAGCCATTAAATCCAAGAAACTCAAACATCTCTGAGCATAAGGAATGTGAAGAAAACAAAACCAAGAAAATCAATTAAATTGTTCAAAACCACTAAAAGAAAATCTTAAAGTAGCCATATTAAAAAGATGAATTACATAGAAGAAAGCAAAAAAATAAATAAGGATGACAAACTTTTGTCAGAAACAAGTAAGAGATAATAAAGCAATACCTTTAAAGTAGTGAAAGGGGAAAAAGTTTTCAGAAAATAGAAAACATTCTAGGTTCTATACAGAAACAGCCCAACTAGGGCTCTGTAGGTAGTCTGCTGATACGCGGATTAGAAAAAAAATAAAGTATTTTTTTTTAAACAGGGTGTCACTTTTTAGTTCAGGGTGGCCTTGAACTCACATTGATCCTCCTGCCTCAGCCTACCGAGTGCTGGGATTACAGGCACATACCACCATGCCTGGGTTATTCTTTTAATAATATATTCAGCATCCTACTTGTTTTAATTAAAATTAAAGTACAACCCTAAAACAAAACACAAAAAGCCTTAATATGTTCTTCATATTTGAGTTTAAGAGCCATTACAAATTTCTTTGGATTTTATCTTCACAAATCCAAAGAAATAATCATATTTTCCTCATCAAATGAAACTGCGCTGTCTTCCTCTCCATTTAGTTTCCATCTAGCTAGTTTATTCCATTCTGTGTATAGCTAGAGTTGGCCATGACAAACAATTTGATATCAAACTTCTAAGCACACTACTTATCTCAGCTATCTCTAATCTGATCACTTTGATATTGGTATCTACTGAGATCACTCACTTGATTCTGTAGCATTGCTTGTGAATTGTAGGAGATATGTAATTACATACATACATACACACAACTATTTGGAGAGGGGTGAAAGTGCTGGGGATTGAACCTTGAACCCAGGGTCATTACATGGAGCTACATTCCTAGCTCTTTTTTTGTTTCATTTCTTATTTGAGACAGTGTTTCCTTAAGTCATTAAACTGTCCAGGCTGAGCTAGAACTTGTGATCAGTCTCCACCTCCCAGAGTACTAGGTTACATACATGTATCACCTTGTCCAGCTAACAGATATTTTTTAATGTGAAGGAAATTCAATTTAATTTTAAGTGGCTTAGCATGTGTCTTTTTAATTAGTAATTTATGGAGTTATCTTAAAAGTGAAATGAAAGCCTATCACTGAGTTCAGATTCCATTAAAAATAATTTTAAGAAGTCATGAATAAATCACTTAATATTTCTGTTATTAGAAATTGTGTCCATTTGGAAAGATTGAGGAAAAAAATTATAAGTCAATGTATTAAATGATTTAACTATATTTGAGAAGCTTATAATAATTTATGATAATCCTTAACCTAGAACCCACAGCAGTTTGCAAAGTCAAAGATCATTAAAGACAGCTGTGGGGCCGGGGATACACAGGTCAGTGGAAGGCACCTGCCCCGCAAGCACAAGGTCCTGAGTTCAATTCCCGGTTCCAAAGAAAAAAAAAAAAAGGACATGGGCCAGGGATATAGCTCTGGGACATAAGTGCCTGCCTGGCAAGCATAAAGTCCTGCATTTGAGTCCCAGTACCAAAAATAAAAATAAAATAAAATAAAATAAAATAAAATAAAATAAAATAAAATACAGTTGTGAAATATAACTACTAGAAATGCACAACCTAAACATTTTACATTAATTTATCATTATATTGCATAACTTAAAGATTTTATATCAATTTATTATTAGATTGTCAAGCACCAAATTAAAAGGTTTTACCAAAGTGACAATATGGTTACTCCTATTAAATGATCTAAGAGGACTAATATTTAAGATGATTAGTCTGAAAAAATGTATTTATCATAAAGCCTTATCGCTTTTTATTGCCTATATTCTAAAGGTACAACTGTAGACATTTCAAAAAATTTTGATACAAAAATGAAATCTTACATCTGAGTTGTCTGTTGTAATCAGATGCTGTTTTAGTTACTGAGAATATGTCAATGAACAAAACAGATCTCTCTTTAATGTACTTCACATAGAAGCAGTTACAACTGACAATGAATAACAATAAAAAGCCCTTGCACATAACTCTGAAACTGAGTTGTTAATTGTTCAACTCTGAGACAAGTGCTTGCCTAATGAATGTTATCGTTGCCAACTCAAATCAAAATGAACCAGGCTTCCTACTTCCTTCACCTCTTCCCCCTCTTTATGTCTATAATTACTATACTAAGAACCCCAAATTAGGGAAGGACTTCAGAACTGCTTCATAAAAGCTGTTGAAGGAACATGTTTCTCCTAAACATTATATTACTTCCCACACCAATTTAAAATAATTAGGGTTATTTTACATTGAAATAGTATCTACAACTCAAGCGCTACAATGTTGCCATAAGGAACTTTAACTTGAACTATCAGGTTAAAGCTCTCCTAGAAACAAAATGAGAAATTCCTGGTTCCTTCTTTACTTGCCACATCAAAGGTCTGCAAACTTTCTGGAAAGAGCTAGATTAAAAAGTATTTTAGGGAGGTTGTGACAGGAGGATCAGTTGAGCCCAGGCTGAGGCCACTTGGGTAACATAGCAAGACTCCACTGCAAAAAATTTAAAAAAAATATTATCTTAGTTTGCCAGCCAACTCTGCTGCTGCACCTGCTTGACTATGCTATGTAAGAAATCAAGTATAGAAAATACACATATGAAAGTAGCAATGCATAGTCAATCCAGGTTGCTAATAAGTACCACAGACTGGATATCTTACAAACAATAGAAATTTATTTCTCACAGTTCTGGAAGATACAAGTCTAATTTATTTCTCACAGTTCTGAAGGTATAGGTCAGATTGGTCAACTTCTGGTAAAAGCCCTAATCCAGCGCTGGCAAACCTAAGGCACATATGTTGTTTTTCTTTTGAAACAAAAGAAATTAATGTATGAGCTTTTTTTCTTTTAAACTAAAACCTCAGTATTCAGGTTTCATCGCAGAGTTGGTACTTCGCAATCCGTAAGTGGGTTCTGGGTTGCGGTTTGGGAACTCATCTCTAAAAGGTTTGCCAGCTCTGGTCCATGGTGCAGACTGTCAGTGTGTCAATTTTTCATTGTTTCCTAACATGGTGGGAAAATGGAGTGAAAGAAATCTCTAGAAGTCCTTCATAGAGATTAGAGAGAATGAAGACGAATGCATTCACAAGACTCATCCTCCTAATATCAACACTTAAGAGGTTAGGATTCCAACATATGAAGTTTGTAGGGACACAAGCACTTTATCCATTGCACTGTACTTATCACCACAAGAGCTATAGTCTGTCAGCCCTTAGGCTAAAATAAATAGAATTTATACAAGAAAGTGGTAAGCAAACTGAAATCTGGGAAATTCTGATATAGGGAGTAAGGAGAGTTGATGAGTAACAAAAAGAAAAAAAGAAATTAAGCAGAATTAAGCTGGCTTTATTTGTTCCCACTGACACACAATATTTTCAATTTAACTTCTCCAAAGCTGTATTGATAATACAACATGAGAGGCATAAGTACAAATAAGATGACCTATTAGGATCATATTCTCTGAAGCCTTTTAGTTTAGAAACCACTGGCTACATAAAGGAAAAAAAAATGCTTGTGTGTGAGCTGTTGGCTAAGATGGCCAACCATTCAAATATAAGGAAGCAAATTACAAAGGAACTACTAGAATTACAGGGCTCTTTTTCCTCTTATTGTGTAGCCTGTAAATCCTATGTATGTGCCTGATGACTCTCTCCAGAAGTAATACAGTATTTGCAATCAACTCTAAATATCCAGAGATGTAATAACATCTAGAATGGAAGACCTAAATACAATTGATTTAAACCATCTTTGATATGATTCATGCCTTGCACCCAGTAGCTGCCCACTCTGGTTGTGATACCATACATTTTGTTGTTTTCAAAAGAACTGTTAAAAAATATAATGTATTATTTTCACATGCTAGTTACAATTAAGAAATAAAAACAAAACTCAAATTTTGAAGAGAAATAAAAAATGTCAAGAAATTTATTTTCTTGTCATAATGCCAGCTATGTTTTTGGAAATGAACACAGCAATAAAGCCAAATAGGAATATAATTTATGTTCTCTAACCAGATCAAAATAATGCAATTCAAGGATCTTAAAAGAAGGATAAAAAACAAAAATATTTTCAAAGAAGTTATTTCTCAGTGGTAAAAACTGATCATTTATTTTCATTCTTCAAATTATATTTTTCAACTTCTCTAAATGAGCATTAGAAAGATTTAAGTCGGGGATTTAGCTCAACAGCACAAGTGTCTGCCTGGCAAGTGAAAGGTCGTGAGTTCAATCCTGGTATCAAAAAAAAAAAAAAAAAAGGAAGAAAAAAAGATTTAAAATTATGAGTGTGACTTACAAAAAAACTAATTCAGATAACATGGCTGTGACTAGATTAAAATAACTGCACATTCTTATTGCTTTTTCAAGTAAAAATGGGGGAAACTAAACTAAATATAACAAATAAGTTATACATTTTACATACATATAAATTATTTATGCTACACAAAAGTAATTTTCTGAATGGCATGGATATAGTAGTATGTATTATTATCACAAGTTACAAATATTTATGCTAATTTTGGAAAATAATAAAAGTCAAAGAAAATATTAAAAATATATTGTGATACTTAATTTTAGGTGTTAACTGGATTAAAGAATACCTAGAACACCAGCGAAGCATTATTTTGGGTGTAGATGTGAGGCTATTTCCACAGAAGATTGACATGCGAATCTGAAAGAACTAAATAGGGAATCTCTGCCCTCCAATAAGGACAGGAACCAACCATTTGGCTGAGCACCTGAATACAACAAAAACAGAAGAAAGGTGAATTGGTGGGTCTTTCAGTCGGCCTGGCTTCCTGTCTGTCTGCCTCCGCCTCTCTGTCTCTGCCCTCTGCCTCCACCTTTATGTCTCTGCCTCTCTCACTCTCATTTTCACCCTTCCTCTCTCCTGGAACTGAGATACACTCTTCTCCTGCCTTAGGACATCAGAATATTATAGGCAGCTAAGTTAGACAGAAATTAATATACAGTCAGAGGGATTGGGCTGGCAAGGTAATCAGCACAAAAATAAAAGTATCAGAATTGTGCCTAAAAGGCATATCTAAAGAAAGCCAGGCCTCAAGATAAAGATGCAATGGTCAGGCCTACATGCCCCCGTAAGGCATAAGCAGCAACTTGAGATTATATTGTAATTAGCACCACCCGGTCCAGTAAATGGAGACAGGCATCAGTCACCCCAGTGGGTGACCAGAGCATTTGGTTTATCCCTTCCCATAAATGCCTCTTATGTGACTTGTTTCCCTATAGGATCAGCATTAGCCAAGTGCCTACATTTGCAATCCTGTAGGTAAATTGTAGTTTGACCACATTGTACCTACACTGTGACTTTACTATATAAATTACCTCTGACAAAAGGCCTCAAGGGGACACTTTAGGACCCCTCCCGGAAATCCAGGAGCTATTCTTAAAAACTCTCTGAACTTCTTTCTTTGGTTCATCACTTTATTCCTCAACGCTGTCGAACCACAAACTTGCCACATTTGACATCTAACCGGTTGGGAGTTATATTTCTCCTGTATCAAGAACTTTGGGTACTTCAGTTATTAAGTACCTCAGTGTCTCCCCCAACCATCATCCTTGCTGGGAGCTTTGCTACCAGCATGCCTGAGTGTAAACTGTATGGTTGTGGGGCTTCTCAACCTCATGTGAGTCAATTCCCCTAATAAATCTCTTATATATCTCTGTATACATGTCCTATTGGTTCTGCCTCTCTGAAGAACCCTGATACTAATACTTAACCACTCAGAAATAACATTTTTGCATATCAATTTTTAAATCTTTTTCTAAATATATAAACTAGAAATCAGTCTTACTACCCTGAAGTTAACTATCTTACAATAGTAACTTTTGTCCACAAATGATACAAATTTACTTTCTAAAACTCACATGCTCAAGGTCACACCTGTGACCCAGTATGCACATCAACAGTCACTTGTATTTGTTTCTGTATCTACTTTTGCCAGTTGTGTTTCTAACTGAAATAACATGAAATGATGAATATATGCTTTTTAAAAGATACTACTCTCATACAACTAAGTCGAATTTTTGGAAAGACATGATAAAAATGAGTTGTTAAAATTGCTATTGAATTAAGGTGAGAGAACTGTCAAAGACAGGGTGGGAGAACACCTTTCATTTTACTTGGCATGAAAATTAAAACATCATCAATCAATGAATTCTGAAATATAGATGATAGAATATATCCAACTAACAAGCCCACACTCAAAAAGTCTTACCATAAAATATTAAGAAATAAACACAAGTTTTAGCTCAAAAAATGTCAAACTTTAGCCAGGCCTGGTGGTGCACATCTGTAATCCCAGCACTCGGGAGGCTGAGACAGGAGGATCGTTGCAAGTTCGAGACCAGCCTGGGCTACAGAGTGAGCTCAAGGCCACTCTAAATGGTAGAGCGAGACCCTGTCTCAAAAAGACAAGGGCTGGGGATTTAGCTCAGTGGCGTAAGCACCTGCCTGGCAAGCACAAGGTCAAAAGTTCTATCCCCGGTGCCGCAAAAAAAAAGGTCAAACTTTTTATTTTTATAGGTGTATCATTATTTATTCCAATTTTGAATAACTTCTTGGTTAACCAACAAATCACTAGTCTAGAGCATGCCAGGAAAGAGTTTTAAGCGCACGCACACACACACACACACACACACACACAGTTTTACAGCCAGTTTCTCCATTTGATATATACATATATATATTTTGTGTGTGTGTGTGTGTGTGTGTGTGTGTGAGTTTTACTGTGATTATTTTATTTATTTATCTATTTTTTTAGAATTCAATGTTAATTTGTATTATATAGGCTGGGCATGGGGGCACACACCTATAATCCCAGCACTTGGGGGGTTGGCAAGAGGATTATTGCAAGTTTGAGGCCAGCCTGGGCTACACACTGAATTCAAACCCAGCCTGAATTACACAGCAAGACCCTGTCTCAGGAAAAAAAAAAAATTGTATAGAAGAGAATATAAGGAAATCACCTCAGCAAGGAGTAAAGCAAAATCACAAAACATTTACACATAGTGTCTTACTTACATATCTACTTACAACTTTTCCAATTTATGATAGTATGAAAGCTTAACACACTCAATGAAAACCAAACTTGAAATTTTAATCTTGTTCTGAGTTAGTGATAGGTAGTATACTCTCTCACATTGCTGGGCAGTGAGGTATAACTCCTAGGCACCCATCCAATCAAAGAAGCTAAAGAATTCACATGCTACAGTATAAAGTATTGCTACACTATAATATGTGGCAGGTTAGGCCAAATGTATCTTAAATACATTTTTTGACAGTATCAGAGATTCAAGGGCTTGCTCCTGGCCAGTCAGGTACTCCATCACTGAACAGCTCTATACCCAACCCTGAATGTAGCTCTGACATAAGACATTTTCAACTTATGATGAGTTTACAGGACCATAACCCATCAAAATTCGCAGATCATCTGTATTTGGTTTCACCAAAATGAAAAATTTCTGCTAAGGAAATCAAGTAAATAAGCTGGGAATCATGGTATACACCTGTAATCCAAGCTACTCAGGAGGCTGAAGCATGAGGGTTGCAACGCTGGCCAGCCTAATTTAGGAGCCCCTGCCTCAAAATAAAATAAAATGGATGGTGACATAGCTCAGTGGTAAAGTGTCTACCTAGCATGCACAAGCCGTGGCCTCAATCCCCAGAAGAGAAGGAGAGAGAGAAAAAGAAAACACCATCCCCAACACCTGGGGAGAGGGGGACTCAAAATACATATAGCTGAGAAGACTTTCATAGGGAATATAGAAAGTTCATCTAGCAATCAAGAATACAATGAAAACCCAGTAAAAAGGGGATAACAATTTTGAATAGAAAAGATGTAAATATGAATGAAATTAAGTATGTGGCCAGTGAATATAAAATGTCTAACATAACTAAACAGGGAAATATAAAAGTAAAACCACAAAAGTACCATTTACACCTAAGAGAATGGTTAAAATCCAAGAGTGACAACACCAAACACTGGAGAGGATAAATTCTTACACATTGCTGAAGGAATATTAAATGTTACAATCACCTTGGAGAGTTGCTGGCAACATAAACCTATCTAAATTATGATCCAGCAAATCTACTATCAGTCAGAGATATATGCTCACAAATATACTTGTAAGAGTATTTACAGAAGTGTAATTTACAATAGCCCCAAACTGGAAATAACTCTATTGTCCACCAACAGAGGTGTGGAGAAACAAATTGCAGTATACGTACACACTGAAATACTAATCAACAAGGAAAAATTAAATTTTTGGAAACCAGGCAAAAGAGTACATACTGTATTATTCTATTTACATGTAATTCAAATACAGGAAAAAGTGACCTCTAATGATAGACATCAAACCATGGTTGCAGGGAGATGAAATATGGAATTGGAAATAAGTAGAAGGCTTTAGGAAAAGAGATGAAAAATACCTAGTTTAGGGGTAATGGTTACCTGATGTGTAACTGTCAAGTGTACAATTAAAGGTCTACTTAAAATATGTACATTTTATGATAGTTATAGCGCAACAAAAAGTTGGCACTGTACCAATAAAGCTCTTTCCGTATCCATAAAATCATTACAGATTGAGTATTCCATATCTAAAATGTGTAGGACTAAGAATATTTCAGGTATTTTCAGATTTTGGAATATTTGCATTTACATAATGATATACAGTGGGGATGGGACCCAAGTGGAAACATGAAATTCATTTATGTTTCAGATAAGCCTCATTCACACAGCCTGAAGATAATTTATACAACACTGGCAGTGCATCTTCATTTTCACTGTGACCTGTATTTGTGTATACCTGTATGTACATAAATAATTTTGAAATGGCTTCACTATACACTTCATAATTTGCTGCAATTAACTATATATATACTGTTAATATCTTTCACTGTCAAAGCCAGATGTGGTGCACATCAGTAATCGCAGCACTTGTGAGACTGAGGCAGAGGATCGCCAGAGTTTGAGGCCACCCTGGTCTGCACAGTGGTTTCAAGACCAACCGAACTACATAGCTAGACCCTGTCTCAAGAAAACAAAACAGACACACACACAAAAACCAAACTTAATAATGCCAAATATAATAACTGCCATAATGTTATCATAAGTATATTCCTAAATATATACTCCAACACCTCATTGTCACCTCCAAGACCCCTCAATTCTTAATTCACTGCACCGCTTACCCAGCTTTTGATTTCTCAACATTCTTCTTGGCTAAACTTTCATTATTTTGAATAAGTTATATATTCCAGGAGCACTATCTGTGTATACAGTTTAGCCCTATACTTTTGAATGTTTTTATTCTAAAATGAGACTGTAAAAAATAAGACAAGCGTTAATAACATAAATCAAGATTCTGTGAAGGGTTTAAGTTCCATATGGGCAAAATCAACATCTTACAACTGTACCCCTACAACTGTAGGACAATCTCTACTACATAATAGGTTTTCAAGAATTATTTTTCAATATTAAAGAATAAATATAATTGAATAAACTTAAGAAAAACAAACTTGTTGCTGCTAAGAGCTCTCAGGAAGAGAGGGGACTAACTCAGTACTTGTTGAACACTGATACAGGTCTGGTCATATAATAATTCTACTAAGTATTGTTTATTACTCTTTCCAGTAGCTCCATGAAGCAAAGCAGCAAGAGGACAGGGAAACAGACAAAAGAAACAACTATGAAGGAAGTATATGGTAGGAGAGTGATACATGTAAAATAGCATACAAGGTAGCATGAACCTGGGGAAGCTTTAGTTGCTCCTATTATCTCTATTCCTCAGAAATGCATAAAAAGCTTCATATACTCATGAGCTCTTTCTAATTGAAATCATTAATAGGATATTTTCTTGAAAGGCTGGAGGCTGACTAGACTCTTACACAAATCTCTAATTGTATCTCCATTTATCTTTTCTATCCATAAGCATTTTGAAACAATAATTACTACAGTTAATTATGAACCAAGCTTCTTGATACTGGTCTTAAAGAATCAGAGAAAGGAAAAGGCAGCTGCAAACTCTTGAGTGATTTTTTTTGTCTAAGGTCTTTTCTGCCTGATGGGAAAGTTTCTCCTTAAAAGTTATCTTTGACGTTTTCCTCCCCCACCACATTCAAATGGCAAGAGTTGAGTTATTTACCCTTTTCCAAACTTTCCAACAATTCCTCCTCTTTATTCTACCATTGCATTTCAGTTGTTCTTCGGCCTCATGCATAATTATAGCAAAAATGGCAAGATGGATCCCTTATGTCTATAGTATCTCTACTTCTTCTAAGCCAATCTCCAAGTCATTCTCAAATTAACTTTTAAAATATAACTTTCAGTACCTTATCTGCCTTACTGAAAATTTCCCAAGAAATATACTGAGAAACTGAGAGTGGAAATAGAATTAAACAATATTTCTGTGATTTGTTTAGCACACATAAATGAATTCTACATATGCGTTAAACACATTCAAGAATTTAACATATCAAAATTAAACCCCAGCTGGGGATTTAGCCCAGCTGTTCAAGCACTTGCCTGGTAAACGCAAGGTCATGAGTTTGATCCCCGGTACCAAAAAAAAGAAAAATCTGGAAATCCAGGTGTGGTTGTGCACTCCTATGATCCCAGCACTTGGGAGGCTGAGGGAGGACTGTTGTGAGTTCGAGAGCAGCCTGGGCTACAAAGTGAGCTCAAGGCCAGCCCAAACTGCATAATGAGACCCTGTCTCAAAAACAAACAAAATTAAACTCCAGAAATTCCATATATAACTATTATATTACATAATTGATCAGATATAAATAACTAAAGGTCTATATAAGTTATTATGGTTGGTATTTGCAAAAGCCAAAGGCAAAACCATTTCCTCCATCAGTAAAAGCAATGGGAGTATATCTCTCATCCTTATCCACAGGTCCAAAAGCTAAGAACAATGCTTCAAAATATGACGCTAACATTATTGAAATTCTAACAAATATTAATTTGTAAAACTTGTATAATTTTGTAAGGAAAGGATCTATCTCAAAGATAGCATACTAATGGTTTGATAAAACAAAATACTTCTAATGCAGGTGTTGTAGTCAGGGTTTACAAGGAGAACAAGGAATACAAGACACATAATTTATAGTATTATTTATAATAGTCACCCAAGGAGTCAAATACAAAGAAAGCAGGAAATCTGTCCACACACTGAGGACCTAGAAAGTCCAGCTGAGGGCCTGGACCCCATGGCAATAACCTGCATGAGTTCAGCTGAAAACCTAGAGCCCATGACAATGTCCCCCACGAGTCCAACTGGAGGCCCAGAGCCCACAACTATGACTCATGCAAGTCTGTTTCACAGATCTGCACTGGGATGGCCCAAAGGTCAATGGTGGAAGCTAGAAAGTCTATGCCAGCGGGTTGAAGGCTCTGTGCCAGTAGATTGAGGGTTCTGCACTGGAGCCAAGAAGTGAGACTCAAAATAAGGACCAGGGCTCTCCCAAAAAGTAGCACAGCCATCCTCAGTGATAACGAGGTCCCGAGCTCCTCAGATGATAAGAACAGCTGAGTTCATATCAGGAAGCCAGTGTGACAAGCTTCTCTTGGAGACTGAACAGCACACATCTGCCCCTCCAGAGCCAGGAAGCAATGCTTGAAGTAAGGACCAGAGCTCTCCCAAAGTGAACCGCAACCATTCTCAACAAGGTCCCAAGCTCCTCTGATGATAATAGCTGAGTTCATTTCAGGGAAGCCAGCATGACGAGCTCCTCCAGGAGAACCCACAGCTCCAAACAACAGCAACAGCAACAGCAACAGCAACAGCAACAGCAACAGCAACAGCAACAGCAACAGCAACAGCAACAGCAACAGCAACAGCGCTTAGGAGAACCCACAACGCTACTCATCCTCTCCTGGTTTCTTTTTTATGCTGGCAACAGTTCTCAGGTGGGCTCTCTACACTCAGCACTACGCTGATTCAGTTCAGTTGGTGTTTAAGCTGACCATCAGTTTTCAATTCACAACAGCAGGGAAACTCAGGACTTGCCAGAACAGCCTATTCCATCTTTACAGTAGTATAACATTTTTTTCTTATTCTGATGCCAAAATATGCCCCTTTGTAATTTGTATGTATTTATTTTGGTATAACCTCCTGGAATGCAGAGCAATTATCATCCCTTCACATACAGAAAAAAATGTTTCAAGCAACTATAGAAGTAATAACTTTCTTTTAATTATGTGTACATTTTAAATATAATGTTGGAAATAGGCAAGAAAACATACCAATCCATTATAAACTACGAGTTTACCTGGGTTGTAATGTTTCTAAATATTAAATTTATTGTATGAAAAACGACATAAACTTTGTATCAGGTTCCATATAAAAGGAGTCCCCAAATCACTACACTTTTCTAACAAGTAAAGAACTGAACAGACTAAACAACAACGTTTCTTGGATTCATGAGCGGTGAGGACACAAGACAATCCACCACCCCCACTATCAGATATACAAGTGAATACAGAAAATCACAGTTTATGGGAGCAAAAGACTCATGAACAGAAACCACTGTGACAATCAGTGGTGCTGAAGCAGGGAACGGGCTGAGCTGCAACTGGTAGACTGCAGAGTCTCAGTGTAGAACCTCAGAGTCAAAGATGCCAGCAAACTCAGGCACTGGGGTTCGAAGGGCTCACTTTTGAGTTTTCACTTCAGGAATCTGATCAACTTCTAGCATAAGGAGAAGAGGAACCATTCTGAAAGAGGTCAAAGCAAGCTATTCTTTGTAGCAAGACCTGCCTCAGAAGAAACTGTATAAATAGATCCAAATCTGCTGATATTTGAGTAAAGCAAAACTGACCTGGGGGAAGGGAAATGTCCAACTCTTACCAACTCCAGACTCCCACGTGAGAAAAAGAAAACATCCAGCTCTATTCTACTCTAGCCACCCTAGCTCACCTCAGAAAAGAAGGGGGGAAAATGAGTTCGCAATGCAGAAGCACAAGCTCACAAGCTCACTAGAAGAGGAA
>RJWT010000493.1:0-66446 GCA_004365215.1 Cuniculus paca
ATCCTAAGTTTTCTAATATACATTTTAGATTTAAATTTACTTGGGACTAGGACTATTTAAGAAAATGAGCGTTCCTGTACTTTTAAGATCTTTAGTTTTGACTTCCAACTTGAATGAAAAGACTCACTGCATGGCTCACACCCAGGCTTCTGCTTGAAGCGACAGCTACACTCCAGCCAGTCCACTCATGGTCACTCATCCCAGCTGTGGCACTGCTCTTACTTTTTTGGTCCCTACCAGCATGGGGTGGGACCTGAGTCCTCGTTTGATTGAGAAAGTCTAGGGGTGAATCTAAATGTGACCCCCATAGTTTCCCTTTCCCACATCAGGATCAGGGCATTGGCAATACCAGTAATTCTCTAAGAGGCCAAACTGATTAGTTTGGTTTAAAGTGACTTTTTATGAGGTTAAAACAAAGCATATCTATAAACCATTATTTAAAATAAATATTCATAACTGCTGAGGAGTACCAAATAATTGCATTTTTACAACCAGGGGTTTAAATTACATTATCATTCTATTTTTCTTTTAGAAAAGTGTTAATACAATTAAACATCTGCTCTTGAAAATTCTTTGTAAATGAATAATTGGTAATTTTTAAAACAAAAGCTCACTTAACCATTTTATAGAATATTTATTAAATGACATTTTAAGAAAATGTCTAGGATTTTGGTAGACCTAGAGTATGTGGTATTAAGGGAATAAAGCAAAAATATTTAAACCATTCTTTACCTGCTGAATTATCATTGTGTATGTCAATTATTATGCTAGATTATAATACAGAGATGTCCTGAGGAAACAATACATCATAAAGGATGCTTCCCTGTAATAAATGACTTCTAGATTGCCATACTGTTACATTTCTTACACACTTTATGAGATTTCTTAGGTTGTGCCTTAAAGTCAAACATAATTTTTTACTCTAATTTACCATGTTTCCTATAGAAACTCATTATCTACTTGCTATATCTAATACCATACACTTAAAACCTAAATAAGCTTATTGAAATTGTACATGAAAGAATGCACCAACTCCAGGGACTGTGAGGGGGTACTTTTAGCAATCACAAGCTTTTGCTCTTCAAAGGGAGGGTTTTACTATAACTATTAGAGATAAGTTACCTGTTTTATATTACTTATACATGTGTCTTATTCTCTTTTATTAACACAAGTCTCTTAAGTACAAAGGACACACGAACCTGCTTCATATTTCCACAGGTGAATCCCAGGAGAGGAACCTGGTAAATGCTAAAGGAATTTTCATATACTTTCACTGTTTATCTCTTTTAAACAAATTTTAGATAGTTTAGATGCAGATAAGTAATACTTTATAAATTTTAACCATGGAGCCAAAGATGGAAAACCTCCATACATAAAAGCTGACAACCTAAATTGTAGTCCTTCAAAAAATAACATCTCTTTTGCCCTGACATGTCACATAACTAATCTTCCTGGTTGAGTCAAGCAACTGTACTGAAAACAAGTGTGAGGGAAAGTCAGTTTGAGGGTATCTGACCTGTAAAAGCCCAGCATGAGGCCAGAACTGACAGTGGTACATGCACCAGCAACCAGGAAATACCTGCCCTGTAACTCACAAGAGACTCTACCCTAACAGGAGAATAGTACTGGATACAATGAATCTGAGGTAGCACACTAGTTTATGAGCTACAACTAAGGACAGTACAATGAGGCACACTGACCTATAATGCTAGCTTTTCAAGATGTTTTGTATTTCTAAGTGTAAACCTCCCAACAAAATAGGATTTTCTCTTTTAAGTAGGTATCATGTTCTTTTATCTATATGGATACACGAACCTCTGTTGCATGACTATTTCTGAAATAAATAAAACATACTAGCCCTATTTATTTCAAGTTCTATAGATATTCTGTGGCAGTCAAGATATAATGAGATTTACATTACCAGAAGCTATTCCTAAGGTATTTTGTGAAGTACTACAAAATAATGAATTAAGGTGGAAGAAAGTGACTCTACATAGCTTCTTATTTCTATAGACTTAGAAGATTAATCCTCACTTTTGAATGAATAAGTAAGTTTTGTAATGATTTCAGTTCTATGCTGAAATAGAAGCACTCAGAATAGGCGATAAAAAAATAATTTGACTTATGTCAGATTTTTCCTACTACTGCATCTACAGAATAAAAAGAAAACATCTAACAAAATATACTGTGTGGGAAATAAAGGCCAGTATGTGAAATTTATTGCTCAACTAAATCCCTCTCTAGTAATTTCACTATATTATCAAGGACAGTTAAAGAATTTACAACATGGATAGTACTTCAACAATGACTTAAAATACCTTAAGATGTCTAGAAAAACAAATTGATCAACCAGAATCCTGTCATCAGTTAACAGCAGCCCTAATGAGTCTACATTTCTCTCACAGCTTATCATTAATGTAGTCCGTGAGATACTACGTTATAGTTATACAGATTATTTAAACCATGAATGCTGTAGAGTAGAACTAAAATTTTTTGTCAGAACTACCACTTACATAATCTATTCTACTATGATTATTTCATTGTATTCAAGCCTAGGAATCTCTTAGTTTAGCCTATTGTCTAAGGGTGACTTTAAAACCAAAATAGGTTGATGGGAAAGTTTTAAAGACTACGTCAATCTTCAAGAATGGAGGAGAATATATTCAACAGCTAACAATTTATTGCCTCTTAGTTTCATTTATTTTTCACTCCTTGCTTTTAGATAAGAAAGCTGGACACTGAAATAAGGATTCCTTCTTTTCAGCAAGCACAATTCGTTAAGCTTTGTTAGTAAAAACTACCGAGGGATACTGCAAGAGGAAAGAAGATTTTTCCCTGGTTTCCATGCATCAGCATTTGGTATTTCATGATCCTGCCACCTGGCTATGTGCACAGTATTCAGGGACACACAGCAGTATTCTACCCCAGCTAAAAGCTCCAAAGCACAAATCTTCATTGAGCTCACAGCCCCACCCTGGCTTAATGAACACCATAACAAGGCTCTCTCAACGTGAATGCTACTATACACACCAGGGCTTGTATCACTTGTCTCTGAGCCTGTTCCCATACAACAGCCTGGCTCTGTCTGAACCCCCAGTAAGTGTTCTCTCCTGTCACCTTCATATGATCTGTAATCTGTAATGGAGTTTTCTACTTGCCTGGCAAATAACAACCGTCGCTGGCCTGGTCAACTCAGCAGACCTCTCTGACATCCAGTGAGTGGTAACTATACCTTTTGAAATGAGATCTGAATAAAGCTTTAGGAAGATGCTTCCCTCGTTCCTTCACTGGTGCTTAGTTTTCTAGGGCTACCATAACAAAATACTACAGACTGGGTAGCTTCAACAACAGACAGTTATTTTCCCATAGTTCCAGAGGCCAGAGTATAAGGTCAAGATTTCAGCAGGTTACGTTTCTTCAGGAAATGGCCACTGTCTCACTATGGGTCTTCGATACTCATCATTCTTGGAAGTCTCACATTTTCTCTTCTAGGAACACAGTCAAATGGATTAGGAACTGTTCTATCCTAAAGTTCTTATTTAATTTAATCATTTTGTAAAAGACCTTATCTTCAAATATGATTGCCTTTGGAGGTGCTCAGGATTAGGACTCCAAAATATAAACATGGACTGGGGCACAAATTAGCCTATAGCATACAGGTACTTTATTAAGAAGAATGATCTAGGAAATATGGGCTTATCTATAATTACATATAAAGCCACATCTATAGTTTATATGTATGTATGCTAATTATACAATATTTAGGTATTTGTATATATATGTACAAGAAAGTTCATGCTGTTACACTAATAATTCCAATTTAAATTTAGCACTAATGTTTTCTTACCTTTTTAGCAGAAGGGGAACCCGAAAGTGGTGTTTTGGGTTCCTTGGCAATGGTCTTTGTCTTTAATAACTCATGAAGACTTTTGTTTCATTTGATGTTCTGTATGTTCTCTCATATATATATAGTGTGTGAATAAATATACAGTGTAATGTATGTGTATATATAATTAAACAATATACACTATATCTACATGGTTTATTATTTTTCTTTTTGGTACCAGGAATCAAACTCAAGACCTTGTGCTTGCCAGGCAGGTGATGCGCTGGTGAGCTATACTCCCAGCCCTATATGGTTTAATTTTTACTAGTTTTAAAATTCAAAGTTAAAATAAAACATGAATTTGTAAGACAAAATATTCTCCCATACAGCCTAGTATCAAGCAGGAACTTTAAAATATGACATTTTTAGAAACTCATAATCATCAATTTAAAGGACTGCCTCATACTAGGAGCTAAAAATCTTGGTTTAATTTGGCTATTTTATAATAGCCCCATAAAAGTTCAATTATAACAAGCCATACACACTAATAAGCCATCCCAAGGAAAATAACAGGCATCCTCCTGTCTCCTTATTCTTAGAATATATGAAACTTGTAATACATAATTTTATGCAAATATCAAAGGTTACCCTCACAGATTGTTGTTTATATATACACAACTCTAAAGTTTAACAGATTCTTTCCTTTTGTTTGGTTCTTTCTCTTGTCATCCCCTAAGTCAAAATTTCCCAAATGATAGTCACCAGAAAGTACAGATGCCAAGTGTTACGGTTTGTGTCTAGGTGGCCCCTCAAGCCTCATGCAGTCATGGAGGCAGCTCAAACTAGCGTTTGTGATTGGTTTGTTGTCTAGCGCTGGGACTAGCAGTGTGAGTGTTGCACCAGCCCAGGGGTGGAGCCAGCATACAATATAAGAGAGAGCCCAAGGCATGTTTTCCCCCTCTCTTTTGCTTGTTCACTTTTGCCACTTGTGGGCCGCCATGAATGGCTGCCCCTCAGCCACGCCACCCAGTCTTGGAGCCAGCTGGGTATGGACTGAAACCTCCGAAAACTGTAAGAAATAAACCTTTCTTTCCTTCATCTTGGGTGCCAACTATTTTGTCTAAAGAACAAGAGAAAAGTAATCAAGACACCAAGTGTTAATAGGTATTAAACAAACACATGAATACACACATACATGCTTGTGTATGAGTTCTATCTCAAATGAGTTGAGTAACATTACAGTCTATGTTCTATTTGGAAACCAAATCCCTTGCAGAAGACAAACCTAGTTACATACATTCAGTCTAGCTTTTACCCAAATGTATTTGCACCTAGAAATGTTCTGCCTTGGAAATAGTTTTGCAAAATGTTGTATAAAGGTATGATTTTGCTTTACTTCTTGAAATAATTTAGAAAAAAGCAAAAATTATTTCTGTCCTGTCTTGAAGTTTGTATACTTCCTCATGAGTGGGAATAGGAAGATTCTAGAGTGTGACACATTTTGATAAATGTATGAGATGAGAGGGAATAAAGCATATTCTAATAAATGATAGCTATTTCTAACTCTAACAAGATGGGCAAACAAACTGCCCCTTTCTAAATACATGGGGTATAGAAGCAATGTGCTACCTACATGATCCCATTCAGTTCTTCTGATAACCATACATAAAAGTTTGCTATCCCATTTGGCTGATGAGAAAACTAAGGACAAAGTACAAAAGTCTTTAACAAATACATGGCATTCTTCTGCCTTCTAAGTTACTGAATCCCTTTCCAGACCCTATTTCCTTATTAGCAAATAACCTGCTAAAAAATCATCCTTGATACAATTATGCACATCAAGCATGATTTCCTAGAATCAAAAGTGTAGCTATTAGTGAACAGGATAGAACTTCCAAAATAACTGTTCATATTTTTTACATATTACAATGCCATTTCTTTTCAAAGGGATTTAAACTGTTCGCATTTTAAGTTTTAACTTTAAAAATAAGATAACCCACAGAAAGTTTACTGCATCTTTCTTTCAATTTAAAATCCATATATCTATAATGCAGCACTTTTAAAACAAAAGAGATAATATGTTCATTATAGTTTTTAAAAATCTGTTTTCTGTAATTTCAAAATTAAATGAATTTTAGTATATACTAGATAAAATTATCCTGGAATTCTTCTATGCCATAGATACTTAAGCATATCAACATGTGAGTGATCTCTTTATCAGATAAAAATGTCTTTTCATAATGAAGATAAAAATATCAGTTTTCTCAAAGACATTTCATTACATCACCATATGCTCAACAAAAGTACTGATCAGACAGGCAATTTGTGAAACTCAGGAGTCTTATCTCATTCATCCATTCAATCACTTAAAGTATTTACTGTTGCTTTTTTCTTCTTCCAATTTTAAAATTCCAACATTCTGATTCCTGAGTTAATTTGAACTTTCACTTATTTTTTACCTGCTCTATGTTTGTTTTTATGGAACTTGGTGGACAAATGTTCCAATAGACCAAAGATTCTTAGTAGATCTTGTCCCAGTGTCTTAGTGATTTTTAAAACAAGTCAATTTACCATGTACAAGATGGAAAAACAGTGTATCTATAGATATTATATAGTGAATTTTGATAAAGAATTGATACAAAATAAAACCAAAACATGTAAAAAGTATTTAGTTCTTCCAAGTATGTTATAAAGCTTTGAAATATGACATGCTAAAAGGTAATATCTACAGGATAAATGCAGAAAGCAAAAAGAAAGCTATTTTAAAAAACATGTTAGATTACAGTTCCTAATCTTGTGGGGGTTGCAGGAGAGAGGTTTTTTACTTGTGATAGGGCCAATGACTTATTTAACTTCACTCTGTTCACAGTGCTCTGCATATAATATTTATTGTTTCAAAAAAATTTTATTGATTCAAAAATATTTTAAGTCCCCACTATCTTCCAAGTATTATAACATGATAGATGAGATACTAAGAATACAACGTCTATTAGCATCATTAGCCACTTAAAAAATAAGTAGTGTCCTACAGTTACTTGATAGAATCAACACTATCATTTGTTTATTCATATGGAAAACATATTAGACATTTTCAGCTGGCTTTCTCTACGCTTCTTGCCAACCATTCCTTGGATCCCACAATGCAAGGAATCAGATTTGTTTGGTATTATTTTATATCCAATATGGAATGCAGCAGAAATAGCTACATAAAAGGATCTATGCTGCTTTATCAGATATCAAAGCAGCTTAGGCAGGAAAAAGTTCTAAAAACTTTTTTCTAGAGGAAAGTACAAGCTACTTACGTCTTTAACTGTCCTAAGCCGCTTTGACCCTCCCTGCAAGATGTAAGTTAATACCTGCACTTATATATTTTTCTTCTCTTCCCACTTTCAATGAAAAACATTCTTAAAGCAAAATCATGTAAAAGAACAACCACTTTTAATTTTCTGTGCAAGTTCAACTTTTAGGTTTAATTATATGAACCACCTAGAGTAATTACATTGCTTAATTATGCTAATTTGTAATAATTACATTTAAATCTTTTTGCTGAAATGTTACCGTGAAATTATATAACTGATCACTCCAGTCTGTTTATTACCATAAATGGAATGTTTATTGTTCCATAGTCAAAAAACACTAAAAACCACAGTCACTTGTAAATTACCTTGCTTATTAAGAGACGCTCAAGCACAGAAATACTCTTAAAACTGAATTCTGTCATCCTCAAGTTGGATTTAAGTAAATGCCTATAAATGCTTGGGCTGCGAAGAGGCATTCTGATCATTATTGAGTAAAGTGAAATTCTGAAGAATAGCCTCGTCAGGACTGCTTTATAAGATGAAATTCGGTGGGTCCATTCTTAGTACAACAAACATGTGCAAAAAAACAGTGAATATTAGAAAACTTATTCTTTGTTAGTTTTGTTTCAGTCCTGAGTTTGAGGACTGAACTCAGGGCCTTCATACTGAGCTACATCTCTAGTCGTTTTTATTATTTGGAGACAGGATGCTTAGGCTGAGCTTGCAATCTTCCTGCCTCAGCCTTCCAGACTGCTGGAAACACAGGTATGCACCATCATTAAGTTTAGAATATACTTACTGAATAGGTAGTGTTTCTTTAAAACTATGTACCAACTCCCCACTTTCTTTAGATACCTTTCCTTAAATTAATGCTGAAAGAATGAAGATGTCCCATAAGATTGTTAACCAGACAGAAATGATGTCTCGGTGGAAGTTTTAAAGGTAATATTTACTATCCACGCTAGCTTTTTGTTTAGACTATTCATCAGTGTTTGCATAGTCATGCTATACCCATTTCACAGCTGAGAAAACCGAGGCTAGGAAACCCTTAATAATTTGTCCCAGATCATGAAGCTGCAAATAGAATCTGACTTAAAGTTCTTAACTACACTGAGTTATTCTGGTTCCCAAGTGACATCTTGCATACAATTTTAAAAAGAAAAAAAAAATCAAGCAAAGAATGTTTTCAGTGGTATTGGTACCAAAAACTATTTTTGTGTACCCTGAAAGCTAAAAATGTCTTCGGATGTTTAAATGGTTGAAAAAAATGAAAATAATACTATTCCTGACATGCCAAAATTTAGGAAAGTAGTATCTGAGAATCTGCAAACAAAGTTTTATTGGAACATAGCTGCATAACATCATTGTGCACCATTTATTACGGCTTCTGCTCTACAATGGCAGAGTTGAGTTGCTGAGACATAGCTGATGTGGTCCACATTGTGTAAAATGTTTGTTATAGGCCTTGCACAGAAAGAATTTGCTGTCCCATGCTCTTAAACACATCAAACTGAATGTTATGTTTTCAATATGTGGTTTTGAAAATAACTGGCACTTCACTATTTTTTTATAGAAGATATGACTATGAATCAGGAAACTCTGATGTCAAACTTGAAGTTCCTTCATTTACTGTGATATATTTTGTGTAAACAAAACTCTCCTTTAGACACTGGATACAGGGTCTATTTATCATAACAGGCTGTATGAAATTAGACCCAGGTCAGTCCCAGCTCAGAAGCACCAAGCACAAGACCCAAGTTAGAAGTATAAAGGGAAAAAAAGTTAAGCAAGTTGTTCTATAGGCAAAAGCCAAAGGTAAGCTATAAAGGAAACCTGGAAAAACTTGTTCTGCCTAGACTTTGCAACTTCACTGCTTAACCACAACGAAGTGGCTTCAGAACTGCAGCTCATGAAATCATTCTACACATACTGTATGCCTTGTTTCCTCTAATCCAAACTGTAACAGAGTCAATCTGAATGAAAGCTCTTGCCCTGCAGATACATTCCTAAATTAACAAAACATATTTACTGACTGCTTCTAACATGAAACATGCTCTAGGTCCCAAGTAATGCTCAAGAGTTGCAAAGCTGTTCGAATGATTATACTTTTACCAAACACCTGGAAAAAATGGTGAAGAGCTAATCTCACAAAACCATAATGCAGAAAAGTTCATCCATGATTTGTAACATGAGATAGAAATATTAACCCCCTTTTAATAGTGAAAATGAGAAATTCTAAATTGTTTTCTATCTTGCAGGACATGCTATAAGGAGGAGAAACGTAACAAGTAAATCCAGAGAAAAGAGCATCCATGTCTAATAATAAAAAAAAAACATAGACTACTCCAGAGAAACATCAGGCCCTGAAAAATCTAATACAGAATAAACCCATATGACTTTCCACAGAATTAAAAATTCATATCAATTACTACTTCTAAACTAGCAGTAACTGATCAGTCATCTCCTATTTATTCTCAAATAGTTCTAATTAATTTGCTAACTAGTTAACTGAATTAGCAGAGAAAAAGTCTTACTCAAAGTTTATGTTTTGTTTAAATATTAAGGGAAATATTTTATACCAAGGCATATGGTACACATAATTCAGTCATTATCACAGAAACCTCTGACAGTCACTTCATAGCAATTTCTTAATTGTACAATGTCATTCTAAGGGAAGGAAAAAAATTACCGTTTCCTTCCTTGTAAAAAAAAATGGGTATGTTATAATTTATGTCCTAAAGTATTAAGTGACATGAGGCATGCACAGTATTTAACCCTTCGCTTTCTCCCTTTCCTACCTCATCCTTCACACCCCAGTCAACTTTGTTACAGAAGTACTGACTAAAAAGTACCTCTTATCTTTTAATATACACACAAATCTCTTGGAGCTCTTGCTTAGATACAGATTCCAGCTCAGCAGGTTAGACATAGGGCTATATTGCCTTTGTTTTTAACAAACCTTGATGAAGTTGATCTTGCCTGCATGCAGACAGGGGTTTATAATTAACTAAGGTTGGGGATCACTAATAACCAGAGGAATATTTTGTTGCATAAAACAGAAATCTGACTGAGAATTCACTTTGTAACCCTAAAAAAATACATGACTTGTAATAGATATTAAGTCTGGCCTCTGAGTCTCCCTTCCCCCACTTTGTACCTGTTTCACCCTTCTCCTCTTCTGTTCATCTTCCTCGCAATCTATTCCAGCAGGTGACTATCAAAGCAAGAATGGATATAAGAGCAGTTACGTTTGTAAAACAGTGCTCTGAAGATCCATTGCATACCCCTTAGTAGAAAGTTCCACTTCCACACTCTGACTTTCTTGAGCTTAGTAACTCAGATGCGCAAAGGCATTGATTTGTAATTGTCCATTTTCGCACTCAAAAGATACCAATTTGTCTCTTTGATCTGGAGCTGAATGGCTGTCTCTTAAAGTTTCCTAATCCCTAAAACATTATTTGACAAGAAATATAAAAAAAAAATAATCAGACAATGGTGCAATTGTTTACCCATATCATTTAATTCTCATAAAATCATAACATAGATATTTTATAATCATCACTTTATTGAGAAGAACACTAAAACTTAGGAAGGATAAGAAACTTGTGCAAGAGTTACATAGCTAATAAAAGCTAAGATGGGCACCTAGTTACAATATGTGTGCTCTTAATCAGTGCATCCTGAAATAACTATTATGTGGCCACTGGTGAATTTAAACTGATGGAAAATACATACTAGTACAGTCATTCCTCAGTATCTGTGAGGAATTGGCTTCAGTACACCTACAAATACCAACATTCTCAGATACTCAAGTTTCCTATATGAAATGATATAGTATTAGCATACAATCTAACTTATATCCTTCTGCAAACTTTAAATCCTTGAAAAAATACAATGTAAAAAAACACAACAGTAGTTCCTATACTATCACTTAGGGAATAATGACAATGCAAATGTTTGTATATGTTCAATCCAGATGCAATTTTTTTCCAAATACTACTGATTCAAGGTTGGTTAAATCCTGCAGGTACAGGAGGGTCCACTGTACTTGTTTACTCGAATCTCTGGCAGCAGAGATGATTAAATTTCTAGATTTTTTTGCCAACTTGATATCTCATTGCAGTTGAATTGAGAACTGAGTGTATTTTCATATATTTATAATTTCTTTGAACTGTCTGTTCATACCTTTGCCTTATTTTCTATTTTCTTATTAATCATTTTTCTTCTAAGTCTTATGGAGCTCTCTACATACCAGCATTTATTAGTCCTTTTACCTGTAATGGCTTATAAAAGTTTTCCCAAATTTGTTGGAATATTTAACCTTGCTTATTATGTTTTTATGTAATATATTATTATTTTTCTTATATTATTATTTTCTTATTATTATTATTATATTATTATGCTTCTTAGTGTTGAATCACATAAAAGTTTCTACAACTCCTAAGAACTTGTAATATTTCAACTTTTATATTTAGAATTTATTCTGAATTTGGAATTTGTTCTGCTGTATTATGAGAGAAACAAATCTAATTTTGTCTTTTTCCATATGACTATAATGTTGTTTCAAAACTATTTATTAAAAAGTTCATCTTTTTCTCACTGATTTGAGATGTCATCATTCTTGATTTACTACATTTTTGGTCAATGCAAGAAGAATAACAATAACACAGACATAAACTAATAGTCAAAAACTGTAAGCAATCCAAATGTCCTTTAATCGTTGACTAAAAATCACAAGGTGGAAAAACAAAAAGAATAGTCAGAAAAAAGTTGCAGAAACTTGATGATGGAGAAAGCTATCTGAACCTAACAAATCTTAAATGTTATAAAGTTTCTGCAATACAAAAACTGAAACAAAATCACAAATATATTTACCACTGATTCAGAAATCCCATCTGTGAGATCTTTCCAAAAACATAGTAGGAACTTCCAGGAAGATGGCAGAACAGTAAGCAGCAGAGTAACAGCCTCTCTGAGAGACACAGTCCAGATGCTGGACTATAGCATCATGGGGAAGACGAGAAGGAAGTGGGTCCCCTGGACCCAGGAAGAATTTAAAGAGTGAATTGAAGCCCATAGAGAGAGTGAAAAGAAAAACTTTAAGAAGGTGGCAGCTGGCGGCACCTTAGCCTGGAGCCGGTCTCACCACGGGAAAGCTGTTGGAACCTGGGTATGCAAGGTCACAGTTGATAGTGGCTGCTGGCGACTCCAGAGGCCTCTGCAAAGAGATGCAGTGGTGGAAGACAGTGGCAGACACAGAGGATTGCACTGCCCAGGGACTCAGTCCTCCCATGGGAAGCAACGATCAGCTGGGAGTCATTTTGGAGTTGGGCAGGATAAGCCCCATGTCTCGCTTCAGAGAAATTGTAGCCAATGCCAGAAGTGCCTGGAACCCCACTACCCACATGTCTGGAAATACCCAGGAACATGTCAAGATACAGAAGGAAAAGGCAGTCTCTGGCACCCAACCCAAGCAGCGCAAGTCCAGGAGAGGTAAATGGAGAGATCGGGAATCA
Source organism: Cuniculus paca (assembly GCA_004365215.1). NCBI lineage: Eukaryota > Metazoa > Chordata > Mammalia > Rodentia > Cuniculidae > Cuniculus > Cuniculus paca. Next base: position 12,642 of record RJWT010000493.1, read on the forward strand.
CACACCTGAAATGTCTGAAGTGATGGCAACTGAAGTAAAGAGACAACTTATGAGGCTATAAAAGAAATTGGAACAAAAATACTATCCCAGGTAAAAGAAGAAATGAAAAACATAATAAAAGAATTGCTAAGCACCTCCAAAGAAGACATAGATAAAAAAGCAGAGGGTATAGGAAAATTAGGGAAACTTTGAATGAACAATATAAAAAAGATTTAGAATACATGAAATAGATTCAAAGAGATATCCAAGAAATTAAAAACTCCATGAGGGCAACCCACTCAGGACCCCTTCTGTCTCTCTCTCAGACAGAAGCTTTCTCTCTCTCAATAAATAGATACTGCTCAAAAAAAAAAAAAAAAAAAAAAAAAAAAAAAAAAAAAAAAAAAAAAAAAAAAAAAAAAAAAAAAAAAACCTCCACTGAAAGCTGGCAAAACCATTTGAAAGAAACTGAAGATAGACTTTCAAGCCTTGAAGACAGGTTTGCAGCTTACGATCGCAAAAGGAAAGATCTCTTAACAATAACAAGGAACCAGAAAGTAACAATTCAACAGCTACAAGACAATGCAAAAAAACAAAACATAACTTTAGAATAAGTGAACTTAACTTAAACTTAAAAATAAGTGAAAAAGCAGGGGTCAACACAAATGATATCAGGAGTCTATTAACAGAAATAATTTTGGAGAACTTCCCAAGCGTAGGCAAAGGAAATGACATTCAAATAAGTGAGGCATATAGAACTCCAGCTAGCCATAACCAAAACAAATCTACACCCAGACATATAATAATCAGTATCCCAGAAATTCAACTCAAGAACAGAATATTAAAAGCTATTAGAGAAAAGAAACAGATCACCTACAAAGGAAAACCCATCAGAATCACAGCAGACTTCTCAACACAAACCATCAAGTCAAGAGGCTGGAGTGAAGTATTGCAAGTCCTGAAAGAAAACAACTTCCAACCCAGACTGATGTACCCTGAAAAACTCTCTTCCAAAATTAATGGAGAAACAAGATACTTCCATGACAAAGAACAACTCAAGGAATTCATGACCACCAAACCAACCCTACAAAGAACACTAAAGGATGGTCTAGAGAGAGATAAAAATGACCATGGTCTCAGGAACAGCAGCAGAGGGGGACCATCAAGTAGGGCAGACAATTGAATGGAGGGGCAAAATAGGGAGCCAATAGCAGGAAAATAACATGGAAGAGACAAGGCAGTACAAATTGGTCATAACCATTAAGGTAGATGGCCTCAATTCACCAATACAAAGAAACACAGACAGAGAGGATCAGGAGACAGGATCCATCAATATGCTTTATACAAGAAACACATTTAACTAGAAAGAAAATCCACAGACTGAAAGTCAAAGGACAGAGAACAATGCCCTACATGACAGAGAGCCAGAAAAAAAAGTAGGGGTAGCCTGCCCATCAACTGCAGAACAGATAAGAAAGACATGGCATTTTATGTGGTGGCAACCTACTTAGCTATAAAGGAAGATAACCTCAAGGCTCCTGTAGGTAAATGGATACAACTTGAGATCATGCTCATGGGTGAAATGGTTCAGAGTCACATGGGTGAACATCCTGTTGTTTCCCTTGTGTAACAAACTAAAGGAGTTAGTGGGATCCAAAATGCACAATACATATGATGAAAGTCAAATGGGAGGAATTGTGTAAAAATGGAAGGCAGTGGCCATTATTATGATTTGAAGTCTGTATTGTCTACATTGTTCAGTTTAGTTAGCTTTTATTCTGATTTTGTTTGATTTTCTTATACTTGATGGCATGGACAGTTATTTCAAAGATAACAAAATATGTAATTGTAGCCATCATGGATTTACAATTATCTTGTTTTGAAGCCCTGGATTGCTTCATTTCATTTTGATTGTACTCTATTCTATTTTGTTTAATTGTATTATGTCTGAAGGTATAGGCAACCACTCTGAAGATAACAAGAAACATTATGGTAGCCACTGTTGTTATACTATTATCTTGAAGTTCTGTATTGCTTTCATTGTTTTGTTTTGTTTCTTACTGGTTTTACTCTGTTCTATTTTTTTTATTTTATTTATGCCTGATGGTATGGGCAGTTATTTTGAAGATAACAAGAGGCATTATGGCACCCATTATTGATTCCCTTTTACCTTGTTTTAAAGTCATGTACCATGTTCATTGTTTTATTGTGATTGACTCTTCTGTTTTATTTCATTTGGTTATATTCACATCAAAATAAAATAAAAAATATTTAAAAAAGAAAAAAAAAAACAGCCAGGCCTGGTGGCCCATGCCTATAATCCCAGCACTCAGGAGGCTGAGACAGGAACATTGTTGTGAGTTCAAGACCAGCCTGGGCTACAAAGGGAACTCAAGCCCAGTCTGAATGGCATAGTGAGACCCTGTCTCAAAAAGACAAGGGCTGGGGATTTAGCTCAGTGGCCTAAGCACCTGCCTGGCAAGCATGAGGTCACAAGTTCTATCCCTGGTGCTGCAAAAAAAAAAAAACAAAAAAAAAAAACAAAGTTATGATATAGTAAAAGGGAAAGAAACTACTCAAAGGGAAATCATATTGTTTGATTGATCTTGCATGCCTGTGTCTCCTAGCCTGAACAATTACTTTGCAGATAACAATATGCAATATAACAACTATTGTTAAATTCCTATCATTTTGTTAGGAAATCCTATATCATCATTTTTTGTTGGTGTTGTTGTTGTCATCATTATTTTGCTTTTGTTGTAGGTTTTTAGTTGTTTTTTTGCTTGTTGACTTTTCTGGGGTTTTTCTTCTCTTTAAAATAAAAAAATTTACAAAAAAATATGGTAGGAAAAATACTAAATAACCAAGCATGAGGATAATATATTACTAATTGCAAGAGCAAATAAACTAATGTTTACCCATTCAAGGGAATGAGGAAGATTTCCATAATGTTTACACAGAAAGATCTCAAGGAAAAGTACTTATGCAAAAAACTATGGTCCACAGTAGTATTTCAAAATAATGCTTTCTTCATGAGTGGAAGGGAAAGATAAAAACTTAAATGGACAGAAAATATATTTCAAAAATAACAATAGGAGGATAGACCAAAAACTATTTGCATGATGATGTAGTCAGGGTTTACAAGGGAATAGATTTAATACAGGACACATAATTTATGGGAGTATTTTATAATATTCACCCAAAGAGTCAAATGCAAAAGAGTGTGGGAGACTGGTCCATACACTAGAGACCAAAGAATTAAGCTGAGGGCCTGGATCCCACAGCAATGTCCTGAATGAGTCAAACTGAAGACCTAGGACCTATGGCAATGTTCTCTGCAAGTCCGACTGGAGGTCTAGAGCCCACAACAATGTCTCATGCAAGTCTGTCCCAAGGATCTGCACTGGATAAGACCAAATGTCAGTGGTGGAAACTAGTAGGATAACGTCTCAGCCAGTAGGATGAAGGATGAATGATCTCCACTGCAGCCAGGAAGAGATGTTCAAGGTAAGGATTAAAGCTCCCTGGAAAAAAACTGCAGCCATCCTCAATGACAGCAAAGTTTCGAGCCTCTGCAATGATGAAAACAGCTGCATTCATATCAGGAAAGCCAGCATGACAAGTTTCTCTAGGAGAATTGATAGTACACCATCTTCCCCACCAATTCTCTTTTTATGCATTGGCAACAATCCTCATGTGGCCTTCCACACCCAGCACCACACTGATTCAGTTCAGCTGGGTGCTACAAGGTGACCACTAGTTAAACCACCACACATGACTACATGTAGAGAGAAAGAGGGGACACTTTGGAAAACAGATTTCTGTGAATACTCCTTACTATATAGTTCTGATTTTTGAAGCAAATTTTATCTTCAAATTCTTTAATTTGCCTTAATTGAAATTTTTATGAAATAATTACAGAATCACAATCAGTTGTAAGAAATAAGAGCTATCCAATGTACACAATGCCAGTTTTCCCCAATGTTAACATTCTATAAAACTACAGTGTAATACATAGCTAGTATACTGACCTTGATACAATCCACCTATCTTATTCAAATTTGGCCCCACCCCCATCCATGTCGACAAAGGTCAACCAGGAACCTAGAATTCTACTCTGAAGAGAAAGTAATAAGGTACCCAACACTCCCACCTGGGCAGAACAAGAGAAAGCCAACTAACAGGTTAGGCTATCATGCCCCCTGGGTGGTAATGAGACTCTTACCTCCTGTGTCAATGGAGAACACAACAGCAGGAGCCTGTTGAGCTCCTACACAGTAATCCTGCACTCCACCCCTACAGGAAGGTGAAGACAAAAGAGGCCTGGTGGAAAGTAAAGATTTGTGCTATCTCCCAATGGAATACTATGGTATCTGTAGAGAATGACAGGAAGAAACTCAACTGTCATCCAGAAGTCATCTAGAATTCCCACCTCCATACCAAGTAATGCTGAGGGAAGAACCTGGACTTCTGCTTCCTCCCTCCCAGCAGTTAAGGCAGTGCCTGCATCTCTCCTGAAATATGTACTAGCATAGTACCAAAAAGAACAACAAAAAGAAGCAAAATCATAAGGCTTAGATAACACTGAGAATCTCACAATAGGAAAATGTCCAACTTTTAATAGAAAATCACTCATCATAACCAAAATCAGAAAAGATCTCAAAGTTAATGAAAAGAAACAATCAACAGATGCACACACTGAAATGACAAAGATATTCAATTTATCTGACAAAGTTTTAAAGCAGCCATAAAAGATGTTTCAAAGAACAGTTATGAATATTCCTATAGCATATTTTAAAAACAGCATCAACAAATACATGGAAAGACTCAGAAAAAAAATATATATGTATATAAAATTTCACAAATGAAGTATATAATAACCAAAACCAAGATCTCAGTGTTTGGGTTCAATGACAAAATAAATGGAACTGAGAAAAAGATCAGTGAACTGGAAAACAGAATAGTGGAAAATACCCAATGAAAGGAACAGAGGAAAAACAGACTCAAAAATGTACACAGCCTCAGGGGGCTAAGAGACTATTAAAAAAAATAACCTTAATTTCATACCACTGGAGTCAAAAAGAAGAGGAGAAACAGGGTTGGTCTGAAATGGTACTCAAAGAAATAAAAGCTAAATACTATCTAAATTTCTCAAGACACATAAATCTAAAGAATCAAGCAGCAGAGATAACCTGAAACAAACCCAAGAAAATCTTTTCCAAACACATCATTACATTTCTGAACTGTAAGACAAAAAATTTAAAGATCTTCAAAGTAGGTAAGAAAAAGAATCCTTTACCTAGAGAAAAAAATTAGAATCAGGTTTTCATCATAAATCATGAGAGGTAAAAGTCAGTGGCAAATGTCAGTCAAGTGCTGTCAATCTACAATTTCATATTCAACAAAATATTCAAAAATTAAATACATTCTATGAAGAGAAAAATCAGGAGACATTGTTGATCATAAATTCACCCTAAACAAGTGACTAAAGTGTTCTTTAAAAAAAAAAAAAGGAGGCAATTTTTAAAAAGAAGCTCAGAACATTAGGAAGAAAGATCATAATGTATCAAAATATGAGTAAGTGTAAGAAATTATCTTTTTTTTCTTGACTGCTAAATTGTTTATTGGTTGGACCAAAATTTTTAACACTATCATATTGTTTAAATTGGTATGTGGGAGATACTTAAAACAATAATTGAATAGAGAAAGTAAAGTAATCCATAAAGTGAGATAAGGTTTCTATACTTCAAACTAAACAATGATACCATTAGATTGATAATTTATATACATTTAGGTGATTCCTTGTGCAACCTCTGAAAAACTTTACAACAATATACACATTATGATAAAATAAAACTCTAAAGTATATTTAAGTAGCTCAAAGAGTCTTAAAAAAGAAAACAGAAATGAAAAGAAATAAAACAAAAATTAAACTTGTGCTTTACACCTATATAATAATTGCATTAAGTGTAAATGGTATAACACATTCCCATAGGCTTGCACTACTGGTGGTACAACTGAATCTAATCACTTGCATTGGTCATTTTACTAATGAAATTAATAGAAAGCTACTGATGGAACAGTCATGCATGTACCACCAGCAGTTCAAGCTGTCCATAGTGAGACATACAAATTAAAGCCCCCACTGTCAACATTTTAAATGTGCCAATTAAAGACAGAGACAGGTAGAATGGATTAAAACCCATGACACAATTATATGATGTTTACAAGAAATTCACTTCAAATGTAATGATACTGGAAAGCTGAAAGTAAATGTCTGGAAAAAGATATTGTACAAATACTAATCACAGGAAAGTAGGAGTGACTATACTGATATCAGAGATAAACTGTGAGCAAAGAACACTACTACAGATACAGAGGACATGATATAGTTATAGGAGACTCAGTTCACCAAGAGAACACAGCCAGCCTAAAATGTAGGTAGCCCAAAGCAGGGTTATAAATAACAAAGCAAAAATTCACCAAACAGAAAAGAGAAATATACAAGTATAGTTGGAGACTCTAACACCCCTCTCAACAGTTACTAGTCTGAAACAAAATTAGCAAGGATAAAGAGAGTCTCAACAGTACCATCAACCAAAAGAATCTAATAAGAACACCCTACATAACAATTGTGGTGTACATATGCCTTTGGAGTATCTTCAGAACTTGTAACAAGAGAGATCATTCCCATGATATAAAAACAACTTCAAAAATGTATAAAGATCTGTTAATACAAAGTATATTTTCTGACCAAAGTGGAATCAAATTAGAATCAGTATCAGAAAGAGAGTATTAATATAAACAATATCAAAATCTAGGGACATAGCTAAAGCATTTCTGAGAGAAAATTTTATAATGTAATCTTCGACAACCAAGAAAAAGAAGAAATTAGATGCATATCAAGCAAAGGAAGGAAAGAATACAAGAGCAAAAATCAATAAAATTGAAAACAAACGGTAGAGAAAAATCAACAAAACAACACCTGGACTTATGGGGAAAAACAGTAACATTAATAAGTATCTAGGGAAAAAATAGAGACAAAATTGAAAGAACAAGTCACCAATATTGAGAATAAAATAGATATCATCACTATAAACCCTGCAGTCATTAGAAATCTAAGGGAATATCATGAACAACCTGATACTCACAAATTGGACAGCTTACAAAAACTGTGCCAACCTTCCACAAGTCACTCAATATGAAATGATCTGCATAGTTTTCTAACTATTTAAGAAATTGACTTTGAAAAAAAAAAAAGAAATTGACTTTGTAATTTTAAAATACCAAAAAAGCTATCTCCAGGCCGACAGTATTTCACTACAGAACTCTAATAAACTTTCCAAGAAGAATTAAATACAGTTATACACAATCATTTTCAGAGAAAATAAGTGGGGAGGGGTTGGGGATGCTTAGTAATTCATGTTATGAAGCTGCCAGTCCCCCAACAGCACTGTCAAAGACAGTATCAAAAACAACAAAAAAAGCCCATTGACCAGTATCACTCATGACTATAAATTCAAATATCCTTAACAAAATAGTGACAAATGAAATTTTCCACAACATATAAAAAGATGTTTTTGATCACTAGGAGTTTATTCAGTAAGGCTAAATCAATATTCAATGTTAGCCTGTGTTGTTTATATCTTCATAATCTTGTCAATCTTGTAGCTAGTAGTTTTGACAATGATTGAAGGTGGAGGGACATGGTAACATTCCCAACTGTAACTGTGCATTTTGGTTATTCCTTTCAATTATCCATGTTTGTTTCATTTTGAGGCACTGTTGTTTGGTACACACACAATGAGGATCATCATGTCTCAATGGTAGATTCACTCTGTCAACACTACAAAATCTCCCCGTTTGTCTCCCATAATACTTTCTGCTCTGAAGTCTAAATGATCAGATACTGATATAGTTATTCCTGCTTTATTCTGATTAATGTTTGCATGGTATAATGTTTCAACCTTTTACTTTGAATGTACCTAGATCATTAGATTTGAAATTTCTTATAAGGAGCTGTAACTGGTGTTTTATTAAACCTGCTCAGCCATTCTCTGTATTTTGGTTGGTTCCTTTAGAACTTTTATTTTTAAGATAATCATTGATATGCTAATACTCAAGTGTGTCATGTTATTTATTGTTCACTCTTTTTCCTCTGGTTCTCATTCTTCTATTTCCCTTTTACTGCTTTTCTTTGTCACTTTTAACACCTTTATGGAATTCTATCTCAGTTACTTCAATGTTTCAAAGTATCTCTGGATAATTTTTGTAATATTGTATTTTCTGTAATATATATGTATATATGACATAAAGTCTGCTGATATCAACATTTTTCCACATCAAGAAAATTATGGAAATTTTCACTTTCTTGTTTGTGTTTTATTTTTGTTATTCCTACGTGCTTTCAGTATCTACTGGTCACAATCATCATGAGGGATTTGTACATGTACGTAAAACATCTTAATTCTTTTGTCCCTTATGCCTCCTCTATCTCTAACAGTTCTTCCCTTCCCCATTTACAAAAGTTCTATTTCCATTTTTTTCTTCAATTCTTTTTTCTTTAAATCTTGTTTCCCTTCCTTCCCTCCTCTCTCCTTATCTCTTGTTCCCCCTTCTATTTACCTTTACCTTCCCCACTTCTAAACATCATTACCTTGAGTATTGTGTGTCGTTACATTTTTGTCTCAACTCTTAAATGCAATTTATAAAAATCATAAAGATTTAGTCTACTACACATACTTACATTTCCTTGAGCTCTCTGTTCCTTCTTATTTACTGATGCTCCAGGATTTCCTTTACCATTCCCTCTGTTTGAAGAACTTTGGCCAATCTTTGAGCAAAAGTCTGTTAGCAATGAGTTTTTGTTTCCCTAAATTTTTTCATTTTTTTTTCCTGAATGACAGTTACACTGGACATAAAGTTTGTAGTTTTTAATGTTGTTCTTTTAGTAGTAGAAAATATTCTAGGTTATGAGTTACAAAACAATAGGTGTTTAATGTCTTCTGCTGAGTGAGGAGAAATAACACACCTTGCCTCTATAGTGTCCCCGACTGCCTTGCCCCTTCTTCCCACACGGTACAGTTATTCTTTATTGGTCTCCTATACCATCTGTCCTGACCCTAAAGTGTGCAGATGTTTTAAATAATTTAAAGAGCAATATTATATTTTTAGAAGTCTCTTCAGTAAACCAGAGTTCTAGAGAATAAAGTCAGACACCAAAAAGAAGAGGCCACTGCTAGTCAGTTCTTTCTCAAGAATGGGGCCCGTGTTACCTACACACACTCAGCCTAGGGTAAGCTGCAATGGTCCGTGATAATCCCCCAGTCATCACTGAGCACCACCCTCTGCTCTTCAATCCAATCGATCCTACTCATGACATTTTAAGATGTATAAAATTTAACATTAGTGGCTCTAATCAATTCCAAGGTGTTATTATATCTTCCTTCAACCCACAGAAATTTTCTCCCTTTCACAATTTAATAGCTGAGGAAATAGGCCAATTATGCTTGCTAACATGTTTTAGGAAATGGAAAAAATCTTGTGAACAATACAAGGCCAAACCTTCAAGATTCTTACCTGGAATGAAAAAGCCACACATACTCCAGTCAACTCTTTATCCCAATGAACAAAACAAGATAAATGTTAAAGAAAAACTGGTATTAACTATCTTTCTTTCATAACATTTATGAAACAAGTATTATACAAAATTTTATGGGAAAAGCTTGGAATACAGTTTATACTTACATAGTCTACTTTTAAGTAACTTTAAGCCATAAGCCTCTATCATTTTGTTTGTTAAATTTAAGTTTTACAATCAATGTAAACATATAACTTGAAAAGAAACTTCAAAGAAAATAATAATACCAAAAGTAAAGATTAAACCCACATATTATAAAAGTTTTTAGAAGTCTTAACAATACTGTTCTCTGGGGCCTTAGAAATGGCTTAATATCTCATAAGTCATCAATCAATCAAATAATTATAATTTACTTAGGCCAGATTCACTCAGAATAGCCACCTTTCTAAACACTGTGAAAGGAGGGGCAAATATACTTATATAAAGTATATTACACAACAATTCTTTACGTATCATAGCAGTGGTCACTGTATAGGTAGAGACCATAAGTCCCACCTTAGGTTAAGAAAACCTTAGACATAGAAAAGTTAACTAAAACGCCAGTGGTGACACAGCTAGCAAGAGGTAAAACACCATTGGACCTAGGCAGTGTGTGGGGTCTCTGATCTTAAACAAACATCACAATGCAGTGCCTGTGCATGTCTTCTGCAAGATAAAAAGGCAGAATAAGTGGAAAATCTGTAAAATGAAGTTTTTATCCTAAATGAAATAAAGGACAAACGAGTGGCACTCCCTTCACCAACACTGCACAAAAATAGCACGAAATCAATTAAACCTTCTTATTTTGACACCGGTAAAATAAAAAATGCAAATCCCACTGATCTCAAAAATTCTGCAAAGAAATGCAATGATCCTGAAACAATTTTAAAATAAGCAAGCAGTATGTACCAAAATAAATTAAAAAGAAGTATAATTTCTTCCATATAGAGTGTGTTAGGAGGGCTCAAAGGATATTGTTCAATAATTTGCATTTTTAAATTCATAATCACTGAAAAAAACTGCATCCAGACACTGGAATATTTTCTAGTGGATTATTCAGAAAACAAACAAGAAGATTGATCATAAGGAAAAGTTTATAGAACATAAAAATAAAAGGTTAAAGATAGTTCTAAGACCAATTACTATCTCCATCAGCTTTTAAATACTCATTTTATTAATGTCTTAAAAATCATTTCATGTTATCCATTTGTAAATTCCCATTACGAAACCATGAAACTCAAAACAAAGCACTTACAAAATGTCAACATTAAAAGAAAGCAATCAGGATTTTCGAGGATAGAACTTACAATAAAAAAAAAAAGACTGAAATTATTTAATTGGAAACCAGAAAAGTACATAAAATGGCTGTTTTTTAATGGGGAGATTAAAGTGCAGAGTCCTACTATTAGGCTATTTATCTTTTGTCTTTATTTTTCTTGTATTAGTACATGTTTGCAGTATACGATGTTTCCATGCATCTTGGAGAGTGGGTACAAATAAATAATATGGCTTGTTTGTTTTTAGAATTTCTATGATGAAATCTCAATTACCTACAAGAAACCTACCATCCTCTTTTTCTTCATTTCTCATTAATATGGTTGATTGTGACTGTTATTACTCAGTTTCTCTTCTTACAAAAGGAAAACCAAGTCCAGTGTTACACCACTGAGAAACGTTTCCGTCAGTCAATACTATGCTACACCCTTACCTCAAAAAACCAAATGATGTGTCCTTACTGGTGTTATCATTTGAGTTCTCCCCTAATTAAGCAGAAATGTCATTAAAAGGAGAAACATTCTAGTCTTTAAAAACAACCAGAGTCCTCAACTGCAGAGATTTTCATCATCACTTATGTATTTCAATTAGAGACACAAATAAACCCCAGTTTTAAAGTAAAAAGTCTTGAGATAACCAAATAGAGGAAGTACTTCAACAATTCCTAAGTGAAGGGGTGGCTGTTTTACATTAAGTTCCCAGAATTGCTGCCAGTAAAATTCCAAATTCATAAGCCTCACTTATAACTTCCATCTCAGTAGAGATCAAACCTCAATCTTGTACAGAAACTCATCATTCTCACACTAAAGCAATCTTGCAGAGGATCACAAATCCCTTTTCACTGTGAAAGCTGGAGGAAGAGGTGGATAAGACACAGGGCATTGTATGGAAAGAAAACACACAATGTGATGGGTACTAGAGCTCCACTTGCAAGTATCAAAAGAAAAGGTTGAAGTTTGTAATAAGCTATATTACACTTCCCATTTGAAAACTAATGAACATCTGTCTATAAAATGGAAATATCAATTTAAGAAGAAAAACTGTATTCAATATGTGAAAAAATCCCACAGGAATGGTCATATTCTTAAACAATATGAATATAATATAAATTGTGCTTTAAAATACCCTTACTTCACATATATATGTAAGATTATATACATGTACATATTTTATTGACTCTAAAATCATTAAAACATATTTAATGAGTAGTACCAACCATGTTAAGAAACACAGATGAAAAAAAATCAATTCTGCCCTTAATGTAATTCTAGAATTACAGTGGAAAATGACATGCAAATATATAATACAGTTCTCTTAAAATCATCAGCAAATTACTTCTTAAAAGTTCCCTGATTCAGAAAATCACAGATTTCCACATCAAAGTTTCAAGGAAAATAGAATGTTAGAAATAGAAAATAGAATGTTATAAATGAACTGGAGATAGACAAATATAAAAACTAAAAATTACATATATGTACAGGCATAGTAGCAAAAAAAATTTTCTAGAAGGTATGGGAGTCCTGAATCATCAGCATTTAGAAATCTGGTCTTGTCAGTGGCCCTTTGCTTCTATCAACAGTTCAAGAAAAATTGGTAGCATACTTATTGTCAAAACCTATTTACCTGTAAATTAATCATATGCAACCATCCCTGTCCAGAAGTCATTTGGAGGCCTGAGGGCATACATCCCTGAGTCTAGTCTTCCATCCTCATTAAGTGCTGGTGGAATGTAAACAGACCTCTGCCTATGCTACCAGAGACCCACCCAGCATATCTATGCTATCTATGGATAGCAATACGGCTGCTCTGGTTTTGCCATTTAAAGTAAACATGACATGTAAAAAAATCAAGAAATGTTTTTAAAGGCTGCTATACAAATATACACTGAGTTAAAAAAAAAAAGTCATCCTTGGCAAAATTGTGACATTCAAAAATCATGGTACAATATGGAAACTGCCATTAAGATAATGAGATTCACATAAGCACTACCCAAATTCCTCTTTCTCATGAAATAAAGCAATTTTGATACTGAGAATGTGTGACTGCTGACATTTTAAAAAGACAGTTCAAAGATAATGAAATACGCATTCTCTTTACTTTTCCCCCTCCCCAGATTCTGTGAATATATGCCTCCTCTTTAAACGCAGAACAGCAAGATGGTATTTTTGACATCTCCTTCCTACTTCAAAATGTAGGAAACAATCTAAGGAAGTAAAGAGATAGGCTCACTCATCATCCATATACAACTACTAATTTTTCATATCCTGTTAATTCTGTCTGTATCATTCTTATTTATGTTTTACTGATCATATGAGATAAAACTAATAGCAACATGATAGGCCATTATAAAACTGAAAACCTTGGCTCATTTAGTAGATGAAAATGGTTAACAGGTTGTTTGTATTACTCTTGGCACTAATGAAATTGACTATTTTCCACCATACTGAAATTAAAATGTTACAGGGAGTCAATCTGAGAAATAATTAAGGAATTGACATGTACCATGTTTTACATTTAAACACTAAAATTGAAAAAAGGAAATGGTTAATTAAATAACAAAAGATTCTTAAATGTTAAGAGAAAAAATTCTATTTCAACATCTCAAAGTTCAACTTGTATACAAAGACAATGCCTTTTAAAAATTCACTTCAAGAAAAAAAAATTCACTTCAAGAACTGTAAAATGTTTTAAATCACAGTTTAAATGTTAACAATAAAATCCTTGATTGATTTAGATAGCAGGGCTGGGGATATAGCTAAGCAGCACAGCACCTGCCTAGCAAGTGCAAGGTCATGAGTTCGATTCCCAGTACAAAAAAAAAAAATAAGATTGCAATTCCTTTATAAAAAACTGCTATAAGAATTCAAGTGCTTCATCATATTGAGGTATTGTGGAAAGGTTTTCAATGAGAAATAGTTTGAGCTGATTTTTTTGTGTGTGTTTGTTTTATTTTGTTTTGTTTTATTGAGACAGGGTCTTGTTACGTGAATGAATTCACTATGGCCATGAATTCACTATGTAGCCCAGGCTGGCCTTCAACACACAGTGATTCTCCTGCCTCAGGTTTCCCAGTACTGGGATAACAGGTTGCACCACCCCACCCAGTTTGAGCTGGATTTTAAACAAAGGATTCAGCTGTTATGAAAAAAAAGACATCAAGAAACCAGAGAACAAGTTAAGGAGCAGGACTGGTTAAAGCAAACTTCAAGCTGTTTAGGAAGGTGTGCTCTTGAAGATAAAAACTGAAACAAGCTGAAAGAGTAGGGACTACTAACATCATGGGAGCATGTAAGACCACTATAGTAGAAAGGGTAAACAAAAAATAATTAAAAATCAGAGCCTAACCTTTGGTAAATTACTCTAAACAAAGAACTGAAGAGATTCCAAGTGCTAAGGAAAAAAAAAGTTAAAACTTTACAAAAACAATTTAGGGTAGACTGAAATTAGCAAAGTTTAGCAGAAAGATGGGTAAGAATCAGGGGAGTATGCCATGCCCCCAAAGGGGCAGGAAAATACCATGAATTTGGTGGTAAAGACACTCAGAAATTATTTCAATAGCAAGGGTAGGTTGCTGTAGTGTACCTTTTACCTTTTTATCTTTTCCATAAAAAACCAGCACAAACCCAAGTTGGTCCAGTAGATAACTTGGTATCATACAGGCAATGTGAGAAATCAACATTTTCTCTGTGGTCATGGTTGGTGTCATGTGGAAAGCCACAGAGAGGATGCACTTTGTAGGAAGTAAAGCAGTGAAGCCACACAACCCCCTACGGAGCAGCATTCCAGGCAGGGGAAAAAGCCTGAGCACTAGGAAGGGCAGGCCTGGAATGTATGAGAAAGTGCTAAGGGGCTACAGCTGAGGGGAAAAGATGTCAATAAGCAACAACAGGTATGACATGAAGTCAGAGGCCTGACAAGACAGATGGTATGATCAGGACATTGATTTTTTTGTCAGGAAATACTAAGCCACTCAAGAGTTTTGCAGAAAAGTGAAAAATTACCTGGGCAGCATCCTTATGCATAGAAGAACGTAACTCAACGACTGAAGCTATTGCAGTGTTTTCTGTGTTTAACAGCAACGGTGTTGATGGACTTGCATCAACTGTGTTAGCTAGCTTTGTAATGAGCTCAGCAGTGGAGTCAGGACACAACACCAAGGACAGATGTAGTGCAACAGGAATCACCTGGCACTATTGATCCCACATGAGAAGACGGCCTTCTCACTTACCTAAAGTTACACAAATACCATTTCTCTTAAGTGTTCTGTGACATGGAAACCTATTCCTTTTTAAATTGAAAGAAGATTTCAATGCTTAACATCAGGAAAAGCAAATATTAAAAATAATCTAAGTTACCAACTTATGACAACAAAGAAGCAATCATTTCACTATTATAAAGCAAAATGTAGAAAGTGTTTATAGATACGTGTATGCAAAACAAAGGACATGTTGTAATAGGTTAAAATTACAAGCATGTTAACAATGTATGGACTTAAATGAGAAGTTTACGTTAAAAAAGTATAAAATTTGAAAAGGAGGTGCTGGGCGTGGTGGCTCACGCTTGTAATCCCAGCACTCGGGAGGCTGAGACAGGCGGATCGTTGTGAGTTCGAGACCAGCCTGGGCTACAAAGTGAGCTCAAGGCCAGCCTGAACAGCATAGTGAGACCCTGTAAAACAGGGCTGGGGATCTAGCTCAGCGGTCTAAGCGCCTGCCCAGCAAGTGCAAGGTTGTGAGTTCAATCCCCGGTGCCGCAAAAAAAAAAAAAAAAAAAAAAAAAAAAAAAATTGAAAAGGAGTATGCCAAAAAATATGACAAGAATGTGTGGAGGAGGAGGAAACAAGTGAGAAGGAAAAGGAAACGTGCTTACACTATCCAATAAATGCCCAGGCAATGCTTAGGGTAAGAACAATCATGATTTTACTCCAAAGACAATTAAAGGAAATAAGGTAGAGCGCCTACTAAGCCTTTCAATAACCACATTAGCAGGGAAGTGTTTTAAAAATGGAACTATATAATCAGAGGTAGAAATCAAAACACAACTATTATATTTGACTAGGATGAAGGCTCATGGGAAAAATATGCTTTAATCTCAAGTGATTAAGGTACTAAAGAGATTGTGTTGATGCTCAGAACTAGCCAAGGATATATAACTTGGAAAAACAAAAGACCTCATTAAAGGAGCAACCCTTTATGTGAATACTAGATAATCTGTATTTTCAAGCAAGAGCTAGACAAAAGCCTGTACTCATTTTTATTCCCATGAGGTATTTCTCCTTCCTACCATACATACATAGAAGAAATTTATCCTGAACAAAATACAAGGATGAAAATACAAAGAGAGCTGCACAACTTAATTATACATGAATCAGCCCCAGTAGACAAAAGTTATCAAAATGGCATCAAAATGATAAGTTTATAAGGACTACACCACTATCTTGACCTATGAGGTACCACTTCCTAGTGCCAAAACACCAAACTTTGAAACAAAAGGATACTGAACATATGTAGTAGGATCAAAACTGAGATGTCATGGTAGCCTCCAGTGAAGATGTTCAAAGACATCTAACTGCCACTCAAGCTGACTCAGATCCAATGCATTGCCCACTCCAAAAAATCAGATATGATTCTATTTAAAAAATAGATTTTAACAACTCTCTTTAAAATCCTGATCAAAATCTCCACTTGTAATATTATCAGAATCCTGATCCTTTCTAAGGGATCAATCTAACTTAGACCAGAACTTCCAGAGCAACAAGGTGTCTGGATCACAGGTCACCTCAAACTCAACAATGCATTTGTTTTCTGCATTCCCAATCTTGGAGAAACCCACCATCCTCCATTCAGTGACTCAACCCCAAAAGGTAGGAGTCTTCATAAATTCCCACCCGGCCTTAATGCCTTCACATAGCTGCCTGGCTTTGTGTTCACACCACCATTTAGTCCTACACTTTTATCTGTATGTGGACATTGCCCACCTCCTTCACAAAGTTTATCATTCCTCAAAAAAGAAAAAAACAAAAACAAAAAAACTGCTCCTTGGTTGCCCTCTATATCACCTATATATGAAAAAAACCTGTATGTGTTTGTTTATATCTATCCTTAGCATATTAGGTTGTTAAGGACAGGTCCTTTTGAATCCCCAGGTCCTAGGTACATAGTATTTCACAAATGAATAAAACCTGTTCCATAAAACCAGCATATGTTTAGATACATTGATGAACCTAAAAATCTACCAGAACATGACATTAGACTATAGAGTGGACCAGCCTAATAACAAGAAAACATTGGGTGCTGATATCTAACCCAGGGTACCATTAAAATCATCTGAAGAACTGTAAAAAAAATTTTTTTAAAATTCATACTTGGGCCACACACCCAGAGCTCTGATTTCCTTGGTTTGAGATAGCATTTTTCTTGGTTCTCAAGGTGATTCTAATAAAAAACATTGGTTCAGAATGAAAGTCTTTCTCTTGTTCTCCATTTGGGCCTTTGAATACGAGACAGAGGAAGCCACCTATTTCTCACTCTGACTACATCTTAGCATTTTAAATTAACAGGTTGAGAACATCCCTGTTTCAACCAAAAACAACCCACTTGCACATGTGAACCTGATCTTGCCTCTTACATACATCTGACCCAATCTAGGCCAATGGGAGTTTCTTTCTCTCATAGAAACTTTGGATAATTCATTCTAAATAGTGTGCTCTAGCCAAAGTAATAACATGTTATATAATAATCATACTCATGTGGAAGCAGAGCATACCAGCCTTCAGAACCAATCCAAAAATAGCCAGAAAGCAAAAGAGTGGAGAGGCTGTGCAGCTCCACAGAAGAAAATGAAATCTAACTGCCTTTATTCCTAAGATTTCTAAGTCAAGACCCTCATGAGGCTTTGCTACTTAGCCTGTGCTTGAGTATCTTGAAAAAATTCCCTTATAATAAATCCCTGTTTATTCCTGAGCTCACTCAAGTATCACAGCTAAAAGAATCGTGACTAGGACATGCTTAGTCCAACTTTATTTGTTGAGTGCATACTGGGCAGAATGAAGGACAGATTATGAATGAGCACAGGCCAGGGTAGAACAGGGAGGACACTAATCTAAAATAGATACTATAGTATATCTATGAATCTCCGATTCAAAGTTGAAGAGAAATGGAAAAAGAAAAGACCTATGTTTTCAAATGCAGCAGCAGTGTGAAAATGAACTCAACAAAGCCGAAGAATGAAATAGCAAATGAGTTCAAATATGAAAGGCAAGAAAAGAGCTGAAGAAACACATTTTTAAGAGTTTAAAGAAGTTTTCTTAAGACTCAGCTAACTTCAGTATTCTGACTTCATTTAATGTTCAACCTATACACTGTAGTATGTCTGTCCCATAGAAAACTCCACTGTGAAGTTTTATGTGTGATTACAGAGGTCACAGAGTCACCTGTAATTGAGTCTATATAGTGCAGTTGTCCATTTTTATTTATGTCTACAAATGAACCTTTCCAATGTAGCAAAGTAATAATCTAGTTTATCTAGACTTTAGCTCAAATATTTAAGGTGAAAGTTCAATTTTAAGTTTCTACCACAAAACACTATCATTTTAAAGAACACATGCTTATGGTACAGAAATAGACATGTGCAAGTGACAGAACTTTAGTGCCATACACTTTTAGCAATGCACTCATAGAAATCACAAGGAGTTAGCACCAAATAACCAAATCCAGTAACAAGAGATGGTGAATAAAGCATGGTTCTTCTCTTTCCTGCCTCAGGATAATTCCTCCACACGTGAACACCCCCAGCCAGCTGACCACAGTAGAGAAACTCAGGGAAGGCCACATCCCTCATTCACTGAATAGCATTCTACAGTTAAAGTTATCCCAGTGATGTGGTGCACACCTGACATTAAGTAAGCAAGAGGCAGTGATGTTAGATAGGTCCCAGGTTTCAAACATCCTACAGGACAGCCACACAAAAGGAAAAACACTTATAATTTGTGTCTAACACTAACTCCAGTTTACATAAATATCTTTCCAATGTTTTAATATATATACAATTTTTCAGAAACACAATTCTCTATAAATCAAGGGAAGACAGACTTAGAAAAATTACCAATAGTTACTTGCCAGTTTAGAAAAGTATTTACTAGTCATTGTATTCAAACAACCAGTAGAATGCACTCACATGAATCTGCATTGGTGACTAGTATCTTTTGTGATGTTATATAAGCATGCATACATGAATCTATAAAATTTTATCTTCCAAGGCAATTGCAAATAAGTACATACATACTGAAATGTTATTTTATTAAGCTTATTTTTACATATGTTATAGATACGACATTGTATTTAAGTGTAAATAGTTATATCTCTGAGTTTAAATAGAAAATCGCTATTATAAATTATATATTATTTTACAAAAGGGAGCATTAGTCCTAATGGAATTGAATACAAGTGATTTAAGATTACTACTCTGATTTTAAATGTGTATGTTTTAAAATAGGTTTCACACTAGTTCACCAACACTACAATTTTTGTTACTTTGCTGATATAGGTTGTAAACATTCTTACAGTTGAAAATTATTGCTTGCTGTTCTCATGATCCAAAGAATTTCTCTGTATCCCAAGGACCCTAAGTCTGCAAAAAACTCTGCCAGCCTAGTGACATATAGAGTGGTTTCCAAGCCATAGAAAAAAAAAATCTGACAATGAAGTCATATCTTATCCAGCTATAGTGATAGGTAAGAGATGAGAAAATAAAGAATCTAGAAGATTGACTTATTTGCCAACCCACATTAATGGATTTGCATTCATTAATATGATAGCATCAAATTACCAAAAGTTATTTCCTCAAAAGTTTTATTTTTGAAAACATTCCTCCTAGAGTGGGCTATGAATCAAAGATTAGCAGCAGAAAAGATTTACAGTCTCAGTTTCATCCCTGGTTTTTCAATGTGTTCTTGGTTAAACTATGAAAATATGTAAGAGCTTTAAATTGCTCAGTTGTTGACCTGCCATACACAGCTGTACTCTGACCAGAAATCATATGAAATATTGCATTAGGATGATAAAATGTGATAGATACTCTTTGGGGAGGGAAACAAGTGGACCCAGGACTTTGGTGTTTAGATATGCAGTATAATATTTTTACATGCGCAGCAAACAGTGCAGTTTGATTTCTTCAGCAAGCAGTCCAGTTCCTTGAGAAGTTATGATGTTATCAAACCAGACTGTGACATTTGACAAAGACAATTTTATCATAAAATTGAGTGTTTGACAAGACACACTAGGGAAGGTGTAATTCAAAATTCTACAATAATAAGAATACAAAAGAAAAAAAGAGCATGTGTTAATGAAGAGGTGATAAAGAGGGCCATGAGTCTAAGAGAAGATCTAAAATGGAAGATGAGTCTGCAAGATGAAAAGGTAGGTAGGGGTTCATCAGGAGGCAAAAGTTCAAAGGGAAAACAGGATCCTGGGGAAGACCCACTGCCAAGCACAAGCATGGAAGGCACTGTATAAGCAAAGAGGCCTGACAAAGAGGCAAAGAAGTCAAGGTGAGCACACTGAGTCTCATAGGAAAATGGGATGCCCAGCAGAGAGGTGTTCCTGGAAAAGTAAAGCAGAAATCCAGTTTCCAGGCAACAAGGCACCAACATGAATACAGGATCAAAAACCAGTGCAACCCAAAGCTCAAACTCCTTACACAGTCCTTTCCCGGGAGCGAAGTTTGGGAACGAGTTAAGGTGAAGTATCACAAAGGCAAAAGTAAGTGAATTAAGCAAGCAGGAACACAATTCAAGTGTGATTGGGTGGGATTTCACATTCACATGAGAATCCATTTTTTAAATTAATGGTAGTTAATGGCAGTTTTTAATAAATGTTGAAAATCGGGACTCTTTATTGTGATAATTAACAATAGTGTCAACTTGAATAAGAAAGGCATGGCTGATTGGGTTAGCACAGTTCTGGATGTGTCTGCAGAATGAATTTACTGAAGAAGACTATCCCTGGGTGTGGGTGGCACCAAACAATAGGCTTGTAGACTGGCTGGAATAAAAATGGAAGAAAAGGAGCCTCACTTCTGCTCTTTCTGAGGAACTCATCACTTTCTGAGGTCAGTCTCCAGCCTTTCAGCACAGATTCTTTAGCCTTCCGCATCAGACCTTTGGCTTCCTGATACAGCCTTCCATGGGACTCTGCAGTGAGCTCCAGGCCTTTGATTTTTGACTGAATTTTTTGGATCTCTGGCATACAGGATCTCCAGACCTCCTTTTCACATTTATCTGCTCCTGACTCTGCAGGTGACCACTGTAAGCCTACCTTGTAAGTCCTACATATATATTAAATCTATTCCTCTAGGGAACCCTAACTGATACACTGATTAACTAAAATGCTCATTTCCAACAGATGAACCATTTAAAGACCATATTTTAAATCATTTTATTTCTAAGAGATTCCTTCTCAAAGAATATCTACAATAATACAGATATAGTCAAAGTCATGCTCAGTATTATAGGAGTGATTAAAAATATTGTATAATCTGCATTATCACATTAATACACAGAAAAATTTTAGAAGAGTGGCAATTGTTGGAAAATAATATTAATTAAATAGAAAACTCTTTTTCCACTGTTTTAAAGCATCCTAAGTTACACAGCTTGAGGCCAGAGACTCAGGTATAATGTGTGCAAGAGTTTACTCAAACTCACATTAAAGGATTGAGAATCCAGGATGTGATTTAAAAGGTCAGACAGATATTTAAGTTTAAGAGAATGGCAGGTGGGGAGGATTCACTTAAGGCTTAAGAGACTGAGCAAAGTTCAGAAGATAGATATAAAGCTAAAAACAACAATATCAAAATGAAGAAAGGTTAAAAACAATCATTCTATTCTAAGCCTTTTATATTTTTTTCTAGTTCTTATCATCCCATAACTCATAATAGCAGTAAGGTCAAAGTGCTTTAGAGAGATTTAAAATTTCAAATAAGGCTTCTCAGTCTCTGTTTTCCACTGATAAAATCTAAACTAAATAAATGTATCCCACATTCTCAACTACAAATCCCAAGAATGAGGGAAAGAGGAGTTATTATAAATTAGAAATAGGATAATGAACACAAAAGACTTGAGATGATAATATCTTTCTTACAGGTCCTTGGATTGGTGGTTGTGTAACCTTTATAGAACCCATATTATCTTCAAAGATCAATCAAATTAGCTCTCAGATCTCCACATATATTGGAGATGTGATGTATTACCACTCAAGTATTACCTTTATCAAGTCCCAACTTCATTGTCACAATACCTAGGGACATCCACGATCTGACTTTCAAATTTTAATTTGCCTCCCCCAACAATTGCCCTTCAAATCTCACCAAATCACACAAAGTCCTCCCAATCTACCTGTCATTCTCCTACACCTATGTCTCGGCTCCTGCCGTTACTTCATGTGCCTCCTCTGAACCTTTTGTTAATATGTTATTTTCTCAAGACCTAGTTCAAATGCCACCATCTCCTTGGTACCTTTTTTAGTCACCCCAGTGAAAATGAACCCCCCTGTATAGATGTCACATGCTTTCTTACCATTCATGCATATATATGAATTATAAATTATTTATAAATGACACATAAATACACATATTCACCACTATGATACTGTAATCTCAAATCAACCAAAAGTTAGCTGGGTATCTACCATGTCCTCAGGCACAGAAAATTCCAACTGAAGTCATGCTTCCTAATAGCTGTCATGTAGTAGCCACTCAAGTACTGTTTACTGGCTTTAATTTTGCAAGTTCTGGCTCAGTGTAATGCAACAGGATATTAAAACAGAACTCTTCTGATACCAATTTTAATCGAAGCATCAAAGGATCAAAAATAAAACCACCTAAGCCATCAAACATCTAGGCTGTGTTTTGCACAAAGGTATTCAATAGAAGTAACAGGAGCAGCTTAAACCCAGTCCAGGTCTAATTTCCGCAGAGCATGGACTGGGGTGGGGCTCTGGCTCAGAGAAAAGACAGCCAGACCAAACTATAGTACCAGTGATTTGAACTAGTGATCTGGGAAGACAGGGAAGGAAAACTATATGTGACACGTGCTGTTTTCCTAATTAAGGTGCAGAATTTAAAGAAAGTGGCAAACTTTTTTTAAATTAAGAAAATAAACATTTTTGAGGGCCTTAGCAAATTATTACATTTGCAGATATAAAATGAGTTGAGCTAATGAAGTCAAGAGAAAATATCACTGGATAGTGTGACTAAAACTCAGTGACCTTCTCCTTCTCTATCACCACCCTCCATTTTCCAGTAAAATGAAAGGAGTTTTAAAAGGACCACAGTAGTAGCCTGCCCTGTAACCCCTTGGACTTCAGGAACATTACAGGGCACTGCAGTTAGATCCAACTCTAAGCACTTTCAAAGTGAAGAACTGAGAACGAAGCTAGCTAATCGGTACAAAAGAACAGGGAGGACCTCCTCCAGGATATGCAGACTGCACCCCACCATTCATGGGACAGAGGGAGCATGAGCTAAGAACAGATGCGGCATTGAAGGGGAGACTATCTTGAGATCCATTCTGTCTTCTGTGACTTCCTGCCTGGCATGGGGTGTTCTCAAAAGAAAAGTAGGTAAAGGTATGACACCAAACTAGCCAGAAGAAAAGCAGTGCCCGCAACACAGAGCCAGAGCTGGATGCTCCCAGGAGGAAGTCTTAAAAAAACAATGGCAATGAAAATCAGAAAGTATCCATTCTGGAGTTAACTTCAAACTCTTCCAAGCCCAGTATATGCTAAAGCCACACTGAAACCTTCCAGACTGGAACTGCCCCTTCAACCAATTTCCCCATGGGGAGTAAGACACCAGGCCAGCGAGGAGGGCCAGGAAGAGCCCGCTGTACCTCTCTCTCACTACTGCCTTCAGCCTGGAGCGGGTTCACCTGCAGAGAAGAAAATCTTCAGTGTTAAATGCAGTCAGGGGTTTTGACTATGATGTGGGACTGGATATTAATTATTGAACTGAAACTGCAGAGAACTAACAGACAAGAGAAGTTGATAAATTATCCATGTCATTATGCAGATAAAGTTATAGCACCTACCTGGGATCCTATCCAAGAAGAAAGGTTTTACACATGTGCATGCACACGTGCACACACAGTTATATACACTATTTGAAGAGATAGAGAGGAAAGTACAAAGTCATACTATAGTTGCACATCACCATGTGATCCCTCATTCAATACAATGGCTAAAATAACATCAAAGGAGAAAACAGGAGCAATTCTAAATATTCAGCAGTAAGGAAACACAATGAGTTCTAGCTGTTTATCTTCAGAAATTTCACAGTTAAATTTCTGAAACATACACTGTCATGCAAGTTACAAAAAGGGAAGTGTTACATCTTACAAATTCCACTTAGCCATATTAAAATTAAGGTACTGACGATATTCAGATATTAACTGTAAATATACTATCAAATCTAGTAAGAAAAGGTTATTTATCTCTACTCTAAAACATAAAGACATAAAACTGATTTAAGAACACTGTGTAAGAAAAATTGCTCTATATGCTGCTAAGATAGTATACTAAATTGAAGACTAAAGCAAAAAGTATAAATCTCTGAAATACCAAGAAAATCATCGTAAATATTTTATAAACACTGAGAATTTTGATGGATATGTTTGTAAAACTCAAAAGTAAACTTCAGGTTGAGTTTAACTAGATACATAAATGGGCAAACAGCAATCTAAAACCAAGAATAAGGTATTTAAAATCAGACTATATAAATGAATATATATATTCAGAATCAGCACAGGAACACTGATATAAAGGAATTATTATATAAGCTATGACAGTGAAGAACACATTGGCATCTCTCCAAATTAAGGAACCAATAATTTTACAAAAGAAGCAGACTAGGGCCAGAGATTTAGCTCAGCGACAAAGTGCCTGCCTGGCAAGTGCAAGGTCCCGAGTTTGATTCCTGATACAAAAAAAAAAAAAAACAAAAAAACCCACAAGTATAGAATCCTACCATGGACAAAGTCAAGTCAAAATGCAAGCAAAACTATGAACTGATGCTGGAGAAATTAATAACATAAAGAGGAAACTAAAAAAAAAAAAAAGAAGGAAACAGATTATTTATATCTTCATAAGAACACACTAGTGGGAAATAGGCTTAAGCATATTCAAAGAGGAGGCTCCAAAAAACAAAACGCAGCAACACTAAAGCTGATTATGTGGCAAAGATATGAAAGTCCTCTTCCTAAGATGATCCATGCATTTGTTCCTTCCTCTACAGCTGTATTCCATGCCATGCAAAATTGGCAGCAAACCTCTACCAAAAAATTTCTTAGGGTGGGCAGTCATCGAAACTGTAGCGCTTATTAAAATGCAGATCCCTGTGCACAAATCACCCCTACCAACTCAGCATGCCTAGCAGCAAGCAGGCCCAGGAATGTGCACTCCGCAGGATTGCTTCAATGACCTAAATTCAACATACACAATCAAATTCAACATTCACTTCCTAGTAATATTGAGGAACGAAACTCCCAACCTACTAGATGTCTAGTACGAGTTCACATTCTCTAAAATCGAAGAATGAATTTTAGGAACAGTGGCGGTTAAAAGCAGAATATATTTATTGAGAGAAACAAAACTTCTGTCTGAGAGAGAAACAGAAGTGGTCCCCAGTGGGTTGCCCAGGACCCTGTCTTTTCTAAGGACTTTAACAGAGTAAAACTGCAAAATGAGGCAGGTCTAAGGTGGGGAAAACATGGGAACTCACAAGGTGAGCATGGGGGACAGAACTATGGCCAACCGATGACATTAATTGATCAGGTAAAATTGATTAAATCAGGGACAAAAGGGGAAGGAGTCACTAGCAAGCAGGCATGCTTAAAGAGCAGTGACTCTTCCTGTCCAGAGTTGGGATGGTGACTCCTGACTTCCTTGGGGTAATAGAGACCTATTTAGAATATCAATTCCTGATGCTTATCCTTAGAAGTATGTGGATGCAGCTGATTTATCTTTTGTCTAGAGGTGTGGCCCACAGCAGAGGTGTCTGTCTTCTCCACAGTTGCAAGGTATCCAGCCTTCTGCACTGGCTCCTTTGAGGGCCCAGCCCTGTCTGACTGCCTATATTTCTATCTAACTCAGCTGCCTGTAACACTATCGGAAGCCACCTACAATAAACTCCTTTCAACTCTGAAGGGTCTTTCAAATACTTTCTTTCAATAATTATATGTGCGGCTCTGTATCTTTTTTAACATTTCTTATAGTTACTGTTCATCTAGAACTCTACTTGTGTGTTAAAAAAATGGTTTAAACATACTAAACCTTTGCTATACCTATTTAACTCAAAGTATGTGTTCATTTAATCACTAACAACAGAGGTGTGGTGCTGTACACCTATAATCCTAGCTGAGGTAGGAAGATCACTGTAAGTTCGAGGCCAGTCTGGGCTATATAGTGAGTTCAAGGCCAGCCTGAACTACAGAGTGAACTGACCAAAAAAAAAAAAAATAGCCCTACTGCACTTGTTAGGCAAGTGTGAGGTCATGAGTTTGATCCCTGATACCACAAAAAAAACAAAAAAAAAATTACAATAGCCCTATAGGAAACATATAATCCTTATTCTACCTTAATTTTGAGTTTTCAAAAGTAAGTTAGTTTCAGTTTAAAATGAGAGAAAATAAGTTGCAAAGAAAATCCAGATAGCCTCATCAGCTATTGCTCTGAACCACTTCTTACTTAGACTGTTTTCTTCTTGAAGCCAATTTTGTTTCACAATATAGAAAAGCAGCAAGAAAAAAATATGCCTGGCACAAAACAGTAGGTAAGGGTTACAGAGGTAAGGGTGGTAAAACTATTCATTATTGCCCAGGATTCAATGCAATCTAACAAAGCCAACATCATACTCAGGTGACAGCAGCTGTATTTGGTGAGAACAGAATAAAGAGCTACCACATGGTCCTTCGCCAGGACAGAGCCTTCTATACCAGTGATGGTGAACCTATGGCACTGGTGCTGCAGCTGGCTGGCTGTTACCACTGAAAGCTCTAAAAGGTTTGCCATCACCGTACTGACTTCATCAGAATGCTCAATACTTTGCTTATAGCTAAGGTTTTGTAATTTTATAAGGTTTTGTAATTTTCCCTGAAAAAAGCAATGCACTTCCTCTATCCCAGTAACCAGAGTGAAGAGGGGAGAAAGACTCACTGAGGCAGTGTCCCTAGGAGACCATGCTTTCCTCACACACACAGCCCTCAGGGGTCACTGCCAGAACAGAGGCCAAGATTCCAATGCCCAGGTTTTTCTTCCCGTTATATTTTTTTCACAATCTTATTCAGAGGCCACCGTAGGTTAAAATACAAATATTTCCAAGTCAGTAAACTGTATTAATACTTTATACCTGTGTGAAAAATGCAATGATATGACTTTTGCTCCCAAGAGTTTCAGACATGAAAGCAACCAGCAGGTTCAAGCAACTCCCAGGAGATAAGAATGGTAGAAAAAGGAAGTCTGAAAATTTACACACACAAGTTATCTTTCTGAAGACTTTACAAAGGAAAAAAATGCTTCTGAAATATCTTGCAACTGTTTTTCATGTTCTCCTGAGAATTCCGATGCATGTGCATGAAACCTGCTTTCTAAAGTCCCAGGCAAGTTAACAAATAATCACTACATCTTTCAACTTGTATCCAGTTTTCATTTGGAAGCTAAGAGAGAAAGTAAGGCTAAACTCCTTATTAAACTATCTAGAGAAAACTCAGAAATTTTCTTTTCTATCAGTGATTAACTTACTAAGCATGTTAGTCACCTACTATTTTTCACAGCACATATCTAACTGATTCATGTTTATTAAATTGCTAATGTTGGAGCATTCTATAAAATATCTGGGGAAACTTTTTTACTATAAACTGCTTAGCCAAAAAATCAGCAGGAAAATCTTTTTTTATCTGCATTTTTACCAAGCATCTTCTTTTAAATCGGCTAACTCTGTGGCCTTTGCTTTGACATTTCCATACATACAGATACAATGCTTTGATCATTCTGCCTTCTGTCTACTCTTCTTGCTGTCTTCTCCCCTGTTCCTCTGCGTGTTCCCCTTCCTTAACAGCCCTCCTTTACTTTCCAGTCAGTCCTCTTTTTGTTTTGGTTTTGACTTTTGTTTCCATGTAATGAGAAATCCTGTAATACTTGCTTTTCTGTGTCTTGCTTATTTCACTTAACATGACATCCTATAGTTCCATCCATTTTTATGCAAACGACACAATTTCATTCTTCTTTTTGGGTGAATAGTATTTACATATAAAATTTTCTTTATCCATTCATCTGTTGATGATCCTCTAGGCTGTATCTGTATCTTGGCTACTGTGAATAGTACCACAATAAACATGGGTACACAGGTAACTTTTCTGAATGCTGACTTCCTTTTAAATATATACCCCCAGCTGTTTCCTGACTCCCTACTCAGGAGATTGTTGCCTATGTCAATATCTTTATTTCCCCCACATTATCTACCACTAATTTCAAAGTTTTAGATCTTACATTAAGGTCTCTGATCTGTTTTGAGTGCATATTTATACACAGTGAGAGATAAGGGTCTAGTTTTAATCTCCCATATTTGAATATCCAGTTTTCCCAGCAGCATTTGTAAGAGGTTATCTTTTCCCCAAAATATTTTTTTGCACATTTGTCAAGAATCAACTCGATGTTTATACATGGGTTTGTTTCTGGGTTCTCGATTCTATTCTGCTGGTCTTTGTGTCTGTTTTATGACAATACAATACAGTTTTTGTTACTAGGGCTCTGTAGCATAATTTGAAATCAGGTATTGTGATGGTTCCAGCATTGCTGTGTTTGTTCAGCATTGCTTTGGTTATTTTGAGGTCTTTTGTGTTGCAATATGGATTTTAAGATAGAACAGTGTCATTGGTATTTGAATGGGGACTGCATTGAATTGCTCTGAATCTGTAGATCACTTTTGACAGGCTAGCCATTTTAACTATTAATTCTCTCAATTCATAAACACTGGGGGTTTTCCATCTTCTAATGTCTTCAATTTTTCTTCCTTCATGGGCTGTAATTTAAATGTAGAGGTCTTTTATGTGCTTAGATTTATTCTTTGGTATTTTTGAGGCTATTATTGTGAATGGAATTGTTTTCTTGAGTTCTGAGAGAGTTCATTATTGTTATATAGAAAAGCTACTGAATTTCTTTTTGTGTGTGGAGATTCTGTATCCTGCTATTTTGAAGAAATGTGTTTATCATCTTTAAGAGTCTTTTCATGGAATCTTTAGGGTTATCTAAGTATAGAAACATCTCCCACAAACAGGGATAACTGACTTCCTTTCTTGAATGTATCTATTTTTTTGACTCTTGCCTAATTCATCTGAATAAAATTTCAAATACCATACTATATTGAATAAGAATGGTGACAATGAACACCATAGTCTTGTTTCTACTTTTTGAAAGTAAAACTTTCAGGATGATGAAAACATTCAGTATGCTGTTGGCTATGAGTTAAGTCATACAGCCTTTATTATGTTGAGGAAAGATTCTCGTATATCTAATTTATTTAGAGCTTTCATCATAAAATGATACTGACTTCTACAAAAGTATTTTCTGTATCTATTGAGATGATCATGCGATTTTTATCCTTGATTTTAATATGTATGTGCTCTATTGTATTTACTGATTTGCATATGTTGAAACATTCTTGCATCCATGGAATGAAACCAACATAATCATGGTGTATGACCTTTCTAATGTGGCAAGTCTCTTTTACAAAATGGACTCACACTGCAGTCCAATTTCCAAAGGCTTGACTATTTGTACTCAGAATATAACATCAGAAATGCCATTGCTATAGATTTCTAAAAATGTCCCATTGACACAGTGACCAAGTTCACTAACTCTAAGAGTTCCTCTGTTCCTGCCATTCTGAGTGGTCAACAACGTTGTTATCACCTACTCCCAAGCAAAGTAAAAACAGAGTCTATCATTTTAGGAATGTTAATTTACCACATTTTTATTAAGTTGTTAAGATTAGATATGTAAAAAATAGCATAGGAAGCAGGAGAAGGCAGGAAACATGATGCATATCTGATGCCTGTGAAACCAAAGAGGGAAGGAAGGTAGACTCAACAACAATGAACCCCAAGAAAGATTCACCCAGCCGAAGAGTAATAGGGCTAAAGTCACCCAACAGGGGTGGCCCACATCTCAGCAGAATAGACCTGCCTTACTGCCCTTTCTGTGTCCCATCACCAGTTAGCAGGAGCTTACAGAAAGCATGGCCTTGGAGTAAAAGTGGACTCAGACGAGCAGCAGCTAGATCATGATTCAATGATGCTTCTAATGGCAGGAGACCTGAGAGCACATTCTCCAGGCACATCCTGTAAACAACTCTATAAACAACAGCTAAGATGTGGTGACTACTTTTTGTGTGGAACATTTAAAGTATTTTTTTACACATCAATTTAATGTAACCATATTGAGATAACTACTATTATTATTATCTCTTTATTACACAGCAGGAAACTGAGGAATAAGTGTCCATGATAGCCAGCAAGTATAGAACTGTAATTTCAATGCAGACACCTTTAATACTTCAAAACCTTGAAGGAAAAAGCAGGGTTTTTTTTTTTCCCCTATTACAAATTAAGTTAAACACTGTGAAAGGATTCATTTGTTTTATATGATCCACACTATTCACAGTAAATCCTTCCTAGAGGAATGGGGCTGGGGCAGAGGGATGGGAGAAGAAAGGAAACACAAGAAGAGAAAGGTGATGTGGGGAAAGTGGGGACAGGTCAAGAGGTAGAGGTGACCTAGCTGTGTGCCACGGTCTCAGGGTTCTGTAAGCATTCATCTGGAGCCCAAGGCAAAGCTCCAGAGGCTCTGTGTGCTCTCTGGAATGAAAGAAAACTCTAGTCACAGCCTTCCTCCAAACAGCCTATTGTGATCAGTCACCACAAACCAGCTCCAGGCCAGGACCACCCTGGGGCAACATCCTAGGAGGGCTGGTCTTGCTTTCATTAGCCCTCTACTCAGGGAATAGGATAATGAAAAATGAGAAGACAGGAGCTATCAGAAGAGGAAAAAAGTACAGAGAAACTGGAGGCACTGAGGTATCAAAATGAAAATACCGCCCATGTTTGCTATAGAACATCACCAAACAGCATACTAGGCATCACGCTGCTAAGCTGTGCTGGGACAAAGCATGTCACATACATGCAAGGACAACAGAGATTTCCATGAACATCCTCTAGGCTAAAGCTTACTAACATCCCAGATAAGCAGTAAGCATCAATAATGATGGACAATCCAACTTCAAGTATATGCAGAGAGCAAAAGGTTCCATAGAAAAACACTTAAGGTTATATTGTGTTGCATAAGTGTAGGTATAAAGAGAATGCTAAAGTGACCCCAGGAAACAGGTACTCTCACTGACATGAAAACACTACTATAGCACTACAGCTGTGAGACACCACTTAGTTTAATTTAAAAAAGAATCATGTCCTTGAAATTCATAGTATAAAGGGAGATCATTATCTTTATCTAAGACTCAAAAAATTCAGTGTTTACTGACTTGTTACATATGAAAATATAACCCATACAAATATAACCTGTAAAAGGCTTCAAATTACTTAAAAGCCTTTCTGCCTTGGGAGGAAGGAGTTTGTGTTGAGTCTGAAAGCTTTTTAGGTGTGACTTTGATCCACATGTGCTGCAGGTAGGGTAGGAGAGGAGCACTGATGGAAAACAAAGCAAGACCACAGAAAAAGGGGTTGCTAATCTCTAGGAGGGGTCATTTCCCTAGTATAGTATTAGCAGTAGTGCGCCTTCGCAGTGTTCCACCTGACAGCCAGTTCTTCCTAAGTCAATACACTGAGAGTGGGCAGGGAAGGAGGTAGCCATTGGCATGAGAAGTACCCATGGTGCGTTGATTTATTCAGTACCAAGAGTAATGCATTTCCTTGTACATAAGAAAAAAACAGAAAGATATTGAAACATGTGGCTATTGCCATAACTCTAATAAACTGTGGACTGGAATTTAATTTCTAAACAAGGATAAAAGACCCTCTCATTCACACTATCAGCATACCAAGACAATTCTGAACCAATTAATAACAAACAGTGACAGCCAGGCGTGGTGAGTCACGCCTATAATCCCAGCACTCAGGAGGCTGAGACAGGTAGATCATTGTGAGTTTGAGACCAGCCTGGGCTACAAAGTGAGCTCAAGGCCAGCCTGAATGGCATAGTGAGACCCTGTCTCAAAAAGACAAGGGCTAGGGATTTAGCTCAGCAGCCTAAGCACCTGCCTGGAAAGTGTGAGGTTGTGAGTTTGATCCCCGGTGCAGCAAAAAAAAAAAAAAAAAAGAAACAGTGACACAGTGGACAAGGATGACATGATGACAACAGGCATCTGACCCTGTGGATGGAGGTTCAGGGTGTGGTCCCAATACAAGAAAGTGATAATAAAAGGAATTTACAAAATAAACAAGGCTACCTAAATAGGAAGAAAACCTTAGAAATAGGAATTTGGAATCTTTAGATATGATTGAACAGGAAGCAAATGTAGACTGTACATCTTTCTTTCAAGTCCTACCTCCTCCTCTGAACTTAGGTACTAGTTTTCATTGCATGAAAGATTCTCCAGAGCCATAGCCACAATTAAATTCATTATCATTGCCTTGGTTGGCATACTGTTGGCAGCTTAACTCTCATTCCAAATCCCCTCTCCACTTTTTTCCTCCAGTACAGAAACTGATAAGAAAATTACTAACATCCTAGCCTCTCTTGCAGCTGTGGTTTGCCTATAAATGTAGAAAGAATTGAGGTGGGAAGAGATCCTCCTTTCCAGAATATGTGCTCTCCAGGACACAGTTCATGGGCCCCTTCCCTTGCCTTCACCTGCATCACAGACACCTCACCTGCAGGAATCTGCAACTAAAAAGACAAAAGTTCCTGTGGGGGATGGAAGACCAGAAAACAGGGGGAACGGTACGTGATGCACCACTGAACCACTGTTTCAGTCCTTGTACTCTTACAAAGTAAATCTGAATTTAAAGCACTATGATACATACTTTGAGTTCAGAGCCAACAAAACCCCCAAATACATACAAATCCTTGCTTCTCTCTTTCAGATTTTGGTGATGGCATCTGCAAGATGTTAAGAATGATCTATATATCCTCCACATTCAGTCCCTGCTTGCCTCTCATTCTGTTTCTTAAATATCTCCTATGACCATTCTCTCTCTTCTCCATCTGGTCCATCTTTACCCCTTCAGCATTCACGGGTGCTTTTATTCACTACACTATGGATCGCCACTAAATGCCTCTCTCTGCTGCCAATCGGCGAACCTTCCCAAACCTGTGAATCTCTACTTCCAGGCTTCTCACACACACCAACTGTGAGGTCTGAGCTTCCATTAACCTCAAAGGAGCCTTCATAATAGTGGGGCTCACTCATGGCTAAAAGTCCTGTGAAAAGTGGGCATTTCTCCTGCATTTAAACCATAACTACATACAAAACAAATAAATGCAAATTAAAACAAGACCTCATTTGTGTTGATCAAATACACAAAAATGTCCAACAAAGTTTTTATGGAACTGAGTAGATACTACATTTTTGTTAAAAAATAAATTAATAAATGAAAGAAGCCCAGGGGTTGTAGCTCACTGGTAGCACACTTGCTTAGTCTGTGGAAGGCCCTGGCTTCAAACTCCAGTACTGCAAAGAAAAATAAATAAATACATAAACAAATAAAAATTAACATGTAAAAGAAACCTACTTGTTATGGTTTATGTCTGGATGTCCCCCAAAGCCTCATGCAGTCATGCGGGCAGGCTTCTAGAATTTGTGATTGATTCATAGTCCAATGTTGGGATTATGTGTGAGTGATACAGTCTCCTTAGGGTGGGTGTGGCCTACATACAATACAAGGGGCAGAAAGAATGTTCTCTGGTGGTCCTCCCTTTTTGCTCCTGTTGCTTTTGCTGTCTTCTGCTGCCATGAACTCTTGCCCTCTGCCATGTGCCACTCTGCCTTGGAGTCATAGCCAAGT
The DNA here is from genome assembly GCA_004365215.1 of Cuniculus paca. Taxonomy (NCBI): domain Eukaryota; kingdom Metazoa; phylum Chordata; class Mammalia; order Rodentia; family Cuniculidae; genus Cuniculus; species Cuniculus paca. The sequence goes on from RJWT010000493.1 coordinate 46,580, forward strand.
ACGGAATGAAACCTGCACAAACTGTGAGCTAAATAAACCCTTTCTTCCTTAATTTTGGGTGTCGGGTATTTTGTCTCAGCAATGAGAGAAAAGTAACCAATACATACTATATAAAGATATCTTTAATAAAATATCCAACTGACAAGGTTGCAGCCAGATGAGTACACTTACAAACTATTCACAGTACTTACATATATATATCAGCAGTCTTGTTCTACACAAAATGATTCAATATGTAAGTCTCAAACTGTGCATGCTCTTTAACTTGTTATTCCCAATCTAGAAATGTAAAATCCACCTTTTTATCCATAAGGGATATGCAGATGGTTATAACAGTACAAATGTTAAGTAAGTTATGACATGCATATACGAGGGAAGAATATACAACCATTAAAAACTATTAGAAAGCTTTTTTGAGTAGGAAAATATTCAATGTGATAAAGATTTTCTATAACTTCGAATTTGCTACCACTTCAAATGCTAAGTAGTAGGGAAAAATACGTAAGATTGTTTCTATGCCATGATCAATGGGAGAAAAGGAACAGAAACAGCAATGATAAAGATGAATTTTTTTAACACTCACTATTGGGTAAATTACAAGTGTTTTCCCCTCTATTTTCCTGTTTCTGAATTTTCCAAATACTTTACTAAAAGCATAAGTTATTTCTATATTCACAAAAATACATAACAACTTAGGAAATATAGAATAAACTAGAGATAGTAAAAACAAGTAAAAGAGACATTAGGATTCAGTTACGTATTCAACAATGGTAACTGTTCCTAAGTACAGTCAGTGTTACTGGGGGAAAGAGGGAAACTGAGAACAGAGACCTTCAGGCAGGGCTATGACTAAGATCAATAATCTTCTCAGTGCCATGGCTCCTTTACAGTTTATGAGAACTCATAATTCCAGTTATGAAGTCATGACATCTTAAGAATTCCTATTTAAACAGTTTCCCAAACAATTCTAAAGAATCCCCTTCATAAAACTGCTGCTGCTCATGGAAACACTCAGCTGTATGAAGTTAATGTTTTCAGGGAGTACCATTTGTCTTGAAATACACACACATATCCAGTGTAATCTAATAAAACAATTTTAAGAAAGATCTTTTATAAAAGAAACAGAGTTCTTAATTTGAAAGATAAAAGAGGACACCTTGGGAAATCCCGAAAGTGAAGACCCAAGAATGTGGACACACAGAAGAGTGAGTTCGAATTCAAAAACTATCATTAGCAAACTGCATCACCTTGGTCAGACTGCTTATGGTTTCTGAACAAACTCAGAAATAGAAATAAGATGAGCTCGAATGTCTAGGATTTAAAAGTGTCATTTAATCTTACTCATTTGTTTTAGAAGCCAGATGTGCTTTATCACTTGCTTTTTAACCTTCATTCTCTAAAGAACAACATCTCAGAAACTGATAAGCATTTATATTTTAGGCACATTATGTATGGTTGACATTTTAAACTATGTATTTTCATCACAACACTGAGACTACTCTGTTGTGAGGTCTCTGGACAGCAATATGTAATTCTGCAACAACAACAACAAAAAACTGCTGAAGGCTTAGGTCCCTGGTGAGGGGAAAAAAAAAAAGAGTAATAGTATTTTAGCAAATATGCTGAAGAGGTATGTCTTTAATGAGAGTAAAAGAAGTTGCTTCATAAAAAGTTAAAATGTTCTCATTGTCACACATTTGCCACTTGGGGGAAAAACCACAGATGGTATTACCTACTACAGACATTACATATTGATATGGTCAGGGAGCAGGGCCTGAAGGCTGTGCACATAAAAAGAATTGGGCTACTTCTGCCCCCAATTTTTGTAATTGAATTTAGGTCTCTCTCTGACCATAGCACATCTCTCCATAGTTTTTCAAAGTATACTTTTGACTCTCCTTACTTCTCTCTTATTGTTTGCCTCTGAAAACTGCTTAAGACTTTCAGTTTGAGTTCCGATTAATTGAGTGATAGCATTACTTCAAAGAAAAATACCCCTAAGGACTCTTACAAAGTTTCTAAATGATTGAACGTGGGATTCATATATTAAAATGAACTGGATAATTAGATGAGAACTTTGCAACTTTTATTCTTAACATATAAAATACCTGAATAGCGTCTCTAGGAAAAAACATACTGCTTAAAAGAGCAACAAGTTTCTTTTGAAATTCCATTCTCTAGGTAAGTGTTTCATATTTATGTTTCATATTAAGGTCAATTTGGAATATATGGAACTTACTCCAGCTAATAGCTCTGTTATTACACAAGGAAGTCAAGGCAAAATTTCCAAGTCACACAGAAAATTAAAACATGAGATATTGGCTGGGGATCTAGCTCAGTGGCCTAAGCGCCTGCCTGGCAAGCACGAGGTCGTGAGTTCAATTCCCGGTGCCGCAAAAAAAAAAAAAAAAAAACCCAAGATATTTAATATTTAAACATGTGAATATACTACTAAAATGTTTTTTGATTCTTCAAAGTAATCCATATTACTCTGTGTACCTAAAGTAAAGAGAAGAGCCAAGTAAATTACTAATGATAATCTTAGGAGTATGATTAGAAAATTCATCAAAATAAAACATTCTGCGACATATAAGTGTGTACTAATAAAGACGGAAAGATGACTTCAAAGAGCTGTTTTATCCTAAAGCATAGCAAATTCCATCCTTTCTTTTTCATCTTCCCCCTTTAAAATTCTCCAAAAGTAGAAAACCATACAAGAACTGAGAGATATGCTCATAGGTCCAGAATGTAACCAAGTGCCTCACACCATTTTTTAAAAGCTCAAATGATTATTTTAACATTTTAGAATACTCAAGGACAAAGACAAAAACACAAAGTATTTGAGAAGACAAGAAATAGGTCATTTAATAATGAATGAAACCAGACTTCAAATTTTTAATTAGAAACATTTGATGTTAGAAGAGTAATGCTTTCAAAGTTCAGAAGGAGTACAAGTCCAGATTGAGATGCCTAGCCAATTTCCCCACCAAAAAATAAAGACTTCAGACCTGTATGTAGCATTAAATTCATCACATACCCTTTCTTACAAAGGTACCTGTGAAAGGTTGAAACAGAATGAATCAAAAAAACAATGACTCTCCAATTCAAAAGAACTAAAGAGAATGACAACTCTCAGCCTCTGTCCAAACACCAGTTGAGATAAGAGCAAGAAAGGAGGTGGCTACAGGAGGATACATCTGGGAGAACAAAAATAGAGATTATTGCTATCCTTTGGAACATTTGTTTTCCAAAAATTTGGGCTCAAATCTACTCAAACACACATCCCATGTCCTGTAGAGACTATGCCCTCCGAATCTACTCTCCCAAGTTCTCTACCCTGCTCTGTGCCCTGGGAGGCTTATGAGCACTGACCACTGGGCATTCATCCTGGCTTTTTTTTGCGTTTCTCTTTTGAGGAGGTCCCAGCACAGAATCAAAGGGTGACAGAAAGATGATAGGAGCTTTACCCTTTGGCTTCCTCCCTGTTGTGTAGATCTTGACAGTGACTGGGTTCTTCACTATAGCCCACAGCTCCACAGTAAATCTCTCTTCTACCACAGCAGTATCCTCTAAGTTCCAGCCGCAGCTCCCTCCCTCTGCTAATTTAGCCCCACAGTTCCCTTCCTGCTATAGTTAGTCCTTGAATGCTTCATTGTCCTCATGGGCATCCTCAGTCCTGCCCAACTCCATAATATGGGAATTGTCTCTTGGAAGTGTGACAGTTGTTACCTGCTGAATCCTAACTGATACACTCTTAAAATAACCCTTTTTCCTACCCAGAAATGAAACTTAGAGCTCAGTTATATAATCTGAAAAGATATTTTTTAAAATTATAAATAATTAACATTACCTGGAATAAAGAGTAATGTGAAATAACTGAAAGAACACGTATTTCACAATGTAAGCAATGAGACATAACTGGTCTAGAAGACAAAATAAACTAGATATGTATACCTACTTATATAATGAAGAGGTCTGACTTTAGGGAAGTCAGGCAATATTTTACAAAATGTTGTCAACACTATTCTTTATTTTTTGACATTTTGAAATAAGAGCTAAATAGTTTTTGTATATACCCATAAAATCAAGGGGAATGTGACAACTGAAAATGAATGCTGACACGAGCATCCTGTACTGGGAAAACAAATATCACAAGCATCACTGCTGTTGGTGACATTATTTTAAAACATGGGAAGCAATTCTCAAGGAAATTCCTAACAAAATAAAGTTCAATATCCCTCAATTTACCCATGAGCTGTCTACATATCTAAAAATATCTGCTACATATTAAAGTAATACAAATGATACCCTGTACTTTATAAAGAATTATACTCTATTCTCAAATAATTATAAACAGGTTTCACATACATTAAGAAAATGCTTAATAAGATATTGAGATATCACATGGAAGGAAGTACAAATCTTCATTGTGCTTTTCAAATTTCTAGAATCCTTCAGTCTACCCATTAAACAATAGTAATAACCTCCAATCACAAAGGAAACCAAAAAAACTCCTCAAAATTTTCTTAAATGTCTGCCATCAAGCATTACTATGCATATTGAGAACTACTGACTTAAGAGTTAGAACTTGAGGCAAGAGAAGAAAAAAATTTAAGCTACAAGAAAAAAGCAAATGAAAAGAAATATGATCAAAGCATTCTGCAAGCGAATGCAGTGAAAAGTGGTAAACCTTGACACCATTAAGTAGTTTTCACTGTGTAGAACCAATGATTTAAAGTGTGAGATCTTAAATGGAAAAAAATTCTAGAGGCTGGCACTCACAGCAATGGTGTCAGATTCATGTATGTCTGAGCCATACCTTGCAAATTCTCTTAGTATTTTTCTCAGTTGTTATACTATGGCTCCAGACAGGGCTGTTATGACTCTAGACTTAAAAGGGGTTAGGGGAAAGACCAACTAATAGAGCCCATTAACTTGTCTAGATGGCTCTTCTAATGCCTGCCACAAGCATAGATTTTTCCATCCAGTGAGAAAAAAGACCAAGGAATATGTGTCCTTCCTTTTCAGGCAATGGCCCATAGGTTTGTAAAGATCGCTTTCATCCATACCCCACTAGTCTAAACTTAGCCTACTGGTTAGACTTAGCTGCAAGAAGAGCTGGGACAATTGTGGGGTCCTAGTGATCCTGCGCCAGTCAGTGATACATTTTAGGGCAATCATGTAAGTCATATTCTTGCTCCTATTCTGACAATACTTTTCATTCTCCTCAGTGAAATCTCAGAAGTCTCTGGGTCTGTCTTCTGAATTCTGTAAAAACAAGGAAGGACTTTGGATTTACAATTTCTCAGTAAGACATGATCTCAGAGCACCTGGTGTTGTTTTCATGGGAGGGAAATAACGAAGCCAGGCTGTGTTCCTCAGGGCTATGTTCTTCACACTCTATAGATATGGATAATCATCCTTAGTTCCATCACTAATGAAAGAGGGAAAGGAGATGAGAAATGTAGCCTTTAGTCAAATAGCCACATGCCTGACTAAAACTATTGCTTGTAAGAAGGATAAGGCATATTGGAAGTCTACTAATAGAAAACAGTTGTGTAATTAATCATACTCTAAGTGGAAGAAAACGAAACCAGATGCTTGTATGAATGAGCCAAAGCCCCACTCTGCCTCTATACAGGAAGTAATGGATAAAATCTAAAAAGAATGCAGAAAAGTAGCATGGGTAATATTTCTATTTTTGATGTATTTTTCTAGAAGAATCAAAAACATGAATAATCAAGAGTTAAAATGAAAAGAAGTGTGAAAGACCATTGCTTTCTGTGGTAAATTATGCAAGGCTCAGACTTTTAACCATGTGAATATATTCATTTTGATAAAATAGTTTAAATATATTTTAGCCACATTATAATCTCAAAATATCAGTTTTTCTCTACCACTCATGATATACTTACAAACTTAGTTCAATAATGTTGAGTAAACACTGCCTATATTTTACATGACTTCTTAGGCCACTTACCCTATCCAAACCTGAATTACTGTTAAGGCCTAACTGGTCTTCCTGTTTTCGCTCTCACCTACTAGAGGGAGGACTTAAATTTCACAAAGTTGTGCCACTGTTCATTCTTCACTCAAACAGATCTTTCTAGAATGTTAATCAGAACATTTCCTGAGTCTGTTCAGAAAATTCCCATGGTTTTACTTATATCCTGAGCATTTTATGATAGCCTGCAGACAGCCATTCTCTATCCCCTCCAGACTCATTTTTCCCACTTTCCCTTATACACTCCACTCTAGCCATATTGGATCTCTTCACTGCTTTTTCTAAGAAAGGCATCCTCATTCAAAATCTGGACCATCTGGATGGCGAGTGCCACCTCCTCCAAACCCTAAATAGCTCAATCCTTTTAATTCAAGTCCTGCCTGCTGAATAGCTACTAATGCTAAAACCTTCCATACTATCTCTTAATAGCAAGGTATACATACGTATTTGTTAATTATTCCTCTTCTCCACCAAAAATCATCTTCAAAGGGGGCTGTCCTATCCACACCTATATTCTTACTCCAGTGCCTAAAATAATGCCTACCACAAAACTGTTGCTCAAATACTGCCTCAGTATTTCTTGACTAAATTAAAAACAAAACTTTTCTGAATTTATATTAAAAAAATTAAAAGGAAATTCTTTGAAAATCTCCATACCAGGCACTGTACTTTTCACAAACTGTTCTACATAATCTTCACAGCACTCCCCTGATGCAAGCATTGGTCATTTTAAGTGTGGGGAGCAGCAATTCAGAAGACACAACGAGTGGCAGATCTCTACTGTTTAATCCATAGATAGGCTTCCCCTAACAACACAGAATACTGAAAATGTGAAATTCAAATAAAGAGAGAGGAAACAATGGAGAAGGGGAACAATTCATTACCAATGAACTAAAATATAACCAGGTGTCCTCCAACCTTTTAATGTAAGTATTCTAGCATTTGCATAAAGTTTTTGAGTTTACTTTTTTCATTCACAAATGAAAACAACTAAATTTAATAAGTAGCTAGGACAAATATCAAAGATTTGTTATTGACAGTACATACGATCTTTGTCTCAATTGTACCACATTTGAAACCTATGCCTATGTTTTAATTCATTTTTTTAAAAAACAAAAGCATAACAAATAGACATGTAGTAGGTGTACATACATTTATACTTATGCAATTTCCCCCTCAAAAAAAAGTCTAAACAGAGCAACACTGTTGATGCGTACTTGTTGAATGGCAAGCTACCAAGTAAAGACTCAAGCTGTTCATCCACTAGGGGAAAACTGAATTCAGCACACAAAATACATGGAATGTCAATATATGAAAAAGTAGGTTTTATGAAATCAAACCTAAAATGAACTTCCTGGGTCACAATGTTGGTGTTTTTTTCCAAATTTCTAAATATAATTAAGATTTTCAAACCCCATCTTACATTGTTTTCTCTGATTTCTGTTAAGGAGTTCTTTCCTTAGTTTCTGACACAGACCATCCTAGTTCTTTCATAGCTAGCTATTTCTTCTCCATTTCCCTTAGCATCTCAGATTTCTCTCCTGCCTCAAATCCTAGTTATTAAAGGCGAGTCTTTAAATACCTGTCCTTGGTAGATTGTCTTAGGTAGGCTCATCCAAGGCCAGAGCTTCAGTTATCATCCATGTGACAACTCTCAAATGTAACCCTTGTGCTAGCATCTCTCTTACGGTACAATTAATTTATTGATCTCTATTTTTTTGAGGACCACAAACTCAACCTTCCTATCAAATTTCACTTATAGTGATATGTTTTGGATGAAACTGTATCATCACATCATTTATCTCTTATATAACTACAAACAGATAAAAGTGAAAGTCAAGTGCCAAGTGTAGGACTCTAAGATGTCATGATCAAACTATGGAAATTCTTATGGTATTATACACTTGAATCACATAATTTTAATTTTTTCATAATTATTTGGACATTTTGGACTCCGTCACTTCATAGGTACACTCTACCATCACCTTTATTAAAATAAATAGGAAGCTTTATTTCTTCAGAGGAAGCCTTAAATAAGTGATTATATAAAACATCTAAAAGTAGATTGGATCTAGTGGAAGAAAGATGAGAGAACAAGAATGGGCTTTATCTCCCTACTTACTACTGCTGAGGGAAACATACAATCCATCTGATTATGAAAACAAGCATTTCACACATGTAAGGAGAGTTGTCTTGTTATACTTCACAATTATTTCTGATATATTTTCCACTTTTAAAACCTTTTTAGCTAACACAATATTTTGAATTTGAAGGTTTTTTTTGTTTTGTTTTGTTTTGTTTTTGTGGAGAACTAAATTAAGGCTCATCACTTTAGATAAAATTTGGGATACATTTCCCTAAATTTGAAGTAGTAAATATGCAGGATTCACAGTAATAAAATTTTTTTTTCCTAACTTCCAACTAAAAATTTAATACAGATCCATTAACATGCATACTTTAACGAGGACAACATCACCATAAACTAAAGATAAAACTATAGCCAACTTCTAAAAATGCCCACTAATTTTATATCCTATGAACAAGATTGGAGATGCAGCCTCTTAAAATGCATGTGCTTTACCCTTGGAATCAAAACAGAAATCACAACTACGAATCAGGAAGAGATTTGTGTTGTGTCACTCTGTCACTGGCCTCGGGATGAGAGTTGACATCCCTGCAACTCAGGAAGCCAAGTCCCCCACAAGAATCATCTTCAGAAAATGTAAAACACACACACTCTACCTGACACTTCCTAAACATCAGAAGACAGACAAAAAAGATAAAGTCTATATAGCAGAAGGCATAAAATGAAACCCAAATGAGATAGAAAACAGTAAACAAAATGGAAATCAATAAATTAAACATCAGTGACAACTAATGTTTCTTATCAAAGCAAAGACCAGGCAAGAGTTATTATGCAACAGAAAGCATTAACTGAAAAGTATAGTGAATATTTAAATTTTTTTAGTTATTACAGTAAGACACATTGCCATTAATCCCGGTCAGAATACTCCCCCTTGCTTCAAGCAATCCCATCATTCTCGCCACTTTCTGAAGTAGTTCTGGAAGTCCTCTTTCATGAATGTCTTTGGTTGTGCTATCACTTCTGGCTAGACGTCCTGAGTTCATTCAAAATGTACACTTTTCATGGTCATTTTGTCTGTGGGAAAGAGCCACAGATCACAAGGTACCAACTTCAATGATGAAGGTGGATGAGGACACGTGGTAATGGTTTTGAGTGAAAAGGCTATACCAGAAGTGATGGATGACATGGAGCACAACCATGATGAAGGATGAAACCATTTCTTAAGTCATTCTCTATGTACATTTCTTAAATAATAACATGCAGCGCAGGGTTTGTGTATACAAATTTCCTTGACACAATTCCATCAAGGTCAAAAAACACAATCACTGTCACCTTGCTTTTGGATCTTGACTGATGCACTGTTTTCACAGGAGACCAACTGGGTAATTTCCACAGAGAATTCTGAACCTTAGTCTCCGAATCATAAACACAGACCCAAGTTTCATCTCCCAAGACGACATTTCTTAAAAAGCTAGAATCTGAACCAACACAATCACACAACTGTGTATGTTACTGAAACATGTTGTTCATAACTATGATTTTCAGCATGCTTCAAAACACACTTTCCCTAAATTGAAACTTACCACACACCATTACTAACATTCGACATGCTGTTTTTCATACTGAAGATGCCTGCCTTTCTATTAGAAAGTACTGACATTAATATTTACTGTGTTTTCTTATCATACCTTGTAATTCTATTCAATGCAAAATAATCCAGAACTCTTGTATGTACACACATACAGGCAGAAAGAAACATGCGTGTGTTTATATTTATATACATATATATGGATGTATATATAATATGGATACTTATCAGAATGTCTGATAAAACACTTTGAGAAAGTCATTTCAGTATTAAACTTGCATGATGAGTCAAACAGAGCTGCTTTTCACTGGCTCTAAGTATATACTTACAACTACACTAAGAGTCTGGCATCAAAATTTATGAATTAAATACAGCCAGAAATGGGAGATAAATATGTAGGATTATTTAGTGACAGATGAAGAAGATAGGGATAATTACTATAATAAAGCCATTTATTAGATATATAGCAATTTCTGAATCCTAAAGTATAGCTAATTTGCGATGATACATTTAAGTTAATTACATACTACAATGCCAACAATAATTCAGTAAACCACATTCTCTGCTAACATAAAATCAGAAATCTACTAAAAAGAAAATAAAAATCCTTCAGCAGTTGAAATTTTTAATTACTCTTCTAATTAACTATCTGGGGTTCAAGGAAAAAAAGAAAATAAGAGCTAAGTTTTAAAATTTAACTAAGAACAAGTTTTACAGTGTAGAAAAGTGATTGATGCCAAGTTGTACTTATTGGTAAATTCATAGCTTTGTATATTTTCATTATTATAGTACAAAACAGAAAACGAAGCATCCTAACCAAGAAGCCAGAACAAAGAATCACTCTATTTCCCCTTCTCTCAGCCTCCTGAAAACAAAACACAAAAAAATTTTAAAAAAAAATTAAGCAAGAAGGTCAGAAACTACTCACTATTTATAAAACAGTACAACTTATAAATTCAATGGGTATTTTTGTAAAAACAGGATTGGCAAATCCAATGAACTTTTATTTTATGAGAGTCTAAAATCTAAACTAAAACTTACAACCAACATAAAAGATAAGTGAAAAAATAAGTGAAAAGTTTAACTATATGCTAACATACTTGAAAATCTATAATCTATAAAACTATAATCTATAAATATATAAACATATAAATCTAAAATCTATAAATAACATTCTGAAATCATGCAATTAGAATTCTTTCTTATTCCAGATAAAAATATGACAACAGTCTAAATAAAAATTTAAATAGGTTCTGAATGTAACAATTTAGTGAGTGGATTCTTTCAAAACTCCAAGTATCAGATATGTTACACATTAAAACAACAACAAAAATAACTATTCTAGAACACAGATAAAGGTAAAAATGTCTCTTAGCATTATTCTTTTAAGTGAAACCTGCAATAACAGTTCAACACTGAAAATGATTGATAGACTATTCTCTTATTAATCTCAATGTAAAATTTTTTAAACTATGGGGATCACGAAATCAAAGATGTATAAAAAAATCATAATCAGGTAAAAATTACCCTAAGTATACAAATATGGTTTAATACTAGAAAACCTAGCAAGCTGATACAGCAAAACAAAACAAAGCAATCAACCACTTCAATAGGTAAATGAGACAAGAAAGGGTAACATTTAACACCAATTCTTGATGTTTTTATCATGTTAGTGTAATAAAATATAAGAGGATGAATACATAAACAATAAGGAATAGCCATCCTAAAATTCTAACCAATTCACTGGAAAAGTACCAAAAGCATTGTCTACTAAAGCCAATATCAAGAAAAGAGTAACGGCAACAAGTACATTCCAAGGAACACAGGAATAGGTAGAACAGTGGTGTATAGGACCAGACAAAAGCCACCTTCTCAGCTCATCATTCAACCACCTATCAAGACAACCTAGAAAAACAATACTAAACAATAAACTGTGTGCCATCAACATGTATAATATGACCAGTTATAACATAAAAAATTAAGAGTAACTCATTTAACCATAATTAGATTATAGAAAAAAAAAGCCATGATAAGAAGAAACACACAAAATAACACTGATTATAAATACAAGGAATCTATGTAATAAAAACTATAAAACATTGAAAAACTTTATAAAATATTGCAAAACAAGGCTCAGAGACATGATATAGAGATGTGCTGTGCTCCTAGAAAACTAAATAGAATTAAAAAAACTGTTTCTCTTAAGGGTTAATTAAATTGACAACTAAAGATGACAGAATTTAAATTGGAGTATACACACATAGCAGTCACTATGTACATAACATCTCATTTAATCATAATAAAAATTTTACAAGATTGTTATCTATTTGACAAATGAAGAAGCCAGGACCCCACAAAATGAAATGTATTCATATGGTGAATGAGTATTAGCCAAGAAGCCCAGTGCATATTCCATATTTGGTACAGTGTTTTTTGAAAGGAAGGAGGGACGAATGATGAAAGTGAGGAATTTTTGACACAAAAAGGGGAAGTAACCATATCAGAATGTAAAATATACAATTATTATAAATTAAAATTACATGGTACTGTCAATAGGAAAAAACAGATTAATCCATTTAGATAACCCAGAAATAGATGTAAAAAGAAATATGCATACAAAAACCATATATAAATCATTGACCATCAGCCCACAAGATGGTTTATTTTATTCTCTACTATAATTTTATTCTCCTCAAAACACTAGATAGTATAAAATCCACACAGTAGGGGCTCAATAGCTGACCAAATAATTAATGAAGAAAACAATATGATCAATCTAGTCATAAAGCTTAGTAATGAAAGTAGAGCTTAATCAACATTTAAGCTGCAACAGCCCTTAGCTGTTAGTGGGAAAAATTCGATTATTCAATCACCGAATTTTTTCCAGACAACTGATTGTCTAAGCAATAACATAAGAGAAATAATAAATTAAGAAAAAGAGCAATTGAAATTATACCTAACTGCAAAATGAAAGGCAGACTAATATAGAAACATTTTCAACAAAGGAATATTATCCTACTATATTATCAACTAATAAGCAAAGCCAAAGCCTCAATAGAAAAAATAGAAAAAAAAGATACTAGACCACAGGCACACAAATTCATCCTTACAACCAATCAGAAAGAAGTGAATTAAATACCATCTCAGTTATTACATTGGTAAAGATAGCCTTTAAATCGTTCAGACCCTTTGGCCCAGTAACATTTCCATTATAAAAATTCATCACCAACTTGAAGGTTATAAAATAAAAAGTCAAGCCATAAAATGATGTGATAAAATTTCTAGAAGCAAGGAAGGTAATATGATGCTTTCTAAAGTAGGAAGCTCCCAGAGGATCTTTATTGTCCCACCGAAAATGTTAGAATCTTTGGAGATGGCAGAAAAATATCAAGACATTCTTAGATAAATATTTCTCTAAATAATTTTAATGATTCTAATTAATAAGACAAATTACTTAAGAACACCTTCTAAAGCTAACTTTTTGAAAATTTACATGCATTACTACCACATACAAAGAGGCAACACTCTGCCCGGAAAAGCTCCTTGGGGACCTCTGAAACCGACTGTGCAGTGAGGCATTACTTTGTCGGCTCCAATTCTGAGATCCTACTCTAGTCTCCTTCCCTGTTCAGTGTAGGATGGACGGTAACACTCATTCTTACTCTGTCAGGGTCCAATATTTATTTTCTGTTGTTGCTAATGTAGGGATGTATTTGAGGTTTTATAAAAAGTAAATTATAACTGCTAATGCAACTGAATAGCCTCCAGCATATCATCTAATTAAAAATCCTATAAAACTAAATATACAGTAGCCGCCCCACTGTAAGGACTCAAAGAACTTTTTATATTATTTAGGTGTACTCTTTCAGTCCTTGCCTTGACTATTCCGATTGCCTTTTTTCTGATTGTGGAATACACATTTACTAACCAGTAGACCAGTAGTCTCACTCATCTTTGCAGCTACTGTATAGGACTTTTTCACCTGGCCTAGATGAAAACAAGCCATTTTCCATAGCTTCTCTTTAGAACAATGGTTCTAAACCTTGGCTGTATGTTGAAATCACCTGGGAAGCTTTGAGACTACAACCTCAGAGACTGATTTAATTAGTTGAGGGTATAACTTGGATAATGAAATATTTAAAAGCTCTCCAGGTGATCCTAACGTGCAGTCAATAGTAAGAATCAGATTTTTCTTAAGAAATCATAAAAAGATCTTTGGGTAATCATAAAAAGATCTTTGGGTAACACTGATCATAAAATGAAACATTACAGATTTGCAGCAACAATTTCACAGCGTGATGCTTGAATACTCCTCAAACTGTGGAGAATGTTATTTGTCCCACTGATAGTTCCTACTAATTACAATCTTTAGGTCTTTCCTTGCCTATGGAGTGAAACAGTAAAATCATGAATAGCATCCTCCATCTCCCCTCAAAAAGTCTCAAGTTATTCTGAAATGCATATAAAGTAGCACAATAACTTAAAAATGGTTTACCTTATAAAGAATAACTGGCAGCATTTTCCATTTGAAACTCTGATACTTCATAACCTGGCTGGCAGCTTTCTCAATTTTGTTTTCGAAGTCTACGACCTTAGAAAATGTTATGAGAGTACAAATAAATGGAGCTATTTGCATTAAAAAACAAAATGAAACAGAAGAGGGAAAACTGTAAAATATTTTATTTCACCTTATAAGCAATGGTGATATCAAAACAGCTGATTTCATTTTTGATAAAAGCAGGGAAGACCAGTATCACTTAATTCATTTTAGTTCTCATCAGCACAACACTTTCCCCCAAATTAAGTGCTGTCATTTCAGGACATCTAGAGTTTGATAGTGGCATTAGGAAGATTTCTTTGAAGTCTGTTCTGTACCAACAGGTATTTCCCTTTTATGGCTTTCTTGAGAAAAGAGGTCTCAATCCATGTTTAGAAACACTTGTTTTCACAAAAGAGTAGGAGAACTTTTTATTTTGCCTTTGTATTTCCTTCATCCTATACTTCAGAAAGTCTGAGGTATGAACTAAATCTGAGACTCGTTATAGCCAACAAAAATTTACTAAGTTCTAATATGGTATGTATTATGCTAAGAACATATAGTGTCTGGCCACAGTTGTCTTAAATCCCAAAGGGAGGGCAACTTCGGCTTTTGCAAATGTATAGCTCATCGTTGTTATAACTGGTTCTTTCTCTGAGCTTGGGGGTCATCTACATAGTCAGAAGATTAAAAAATACCATTTTAAAGGGAGATAAAAAGTGGTAACTTTATTGTACAGGTTAAGTATTCCTTTTGTGAACTGTTTGAGGCCAGGAGTCTTTCGAGATTTGAGGGAGATTTTGTTTTTGTTTTTTTATGTCTTGATATTTTTGGAACAGGACCTAAGTCTAAATTTCAAATTCATTTATGCACATAGGCCGAAGGTAATTTTACACAGCATTTTAGGTGTGCCTGTATTTTAAATATGACTGGTCAAACGAAATTGTGTGAAATTTTCTACTTGTCAACTCTCAGAAGGGATCAGATTTTGGGGTATTTAGGATTCTGGATTTTCAGATTAGTGATGCTCAACCTGTACTATCACACTTAAATGAGAGTTGGAAGCAAAAACCATGTACGTATTATTTAACCTAGTACTATTTCCCCACAATACTGTCCTATGGGTGAAATTTCTGCAGTTTTAAAGCATCATTGGTATATATCTCTCAAACTTAACATTATCATAGAAAGCCTGCAAAGTTATGGAATTGATTATACAAAAAGGTTTATTTAACAAGGCATATTAAGTATAGTTACAAATGACAATGCAAAAAAAAAAAACAAATGACAATGCACACAGAAATGCAAAGAACATGAGTATGAATCATATGTAAAGTTATTAGGCACCATTTTAATCTTTAATTCCCTATTATTTCGAGTTTAAAAAAATTAACAGTTAACTAGTTTTCAACATCTGACTTTTACTAAATAAAAACAAATCGTAAGGAGAGAAATCATCAACTACAAACCTACATACCTTGGTTAACCCAAACTATCAGCATTTTAAGTCATACACACTATAAATAGTTACAAACTTAGATCTGCAGTCTGTAAACACACCTTTTGAGTGAATATACTTAACCTCTTCTGTTACTCATTATGCTTTTCACAGTCATATTACCTTCTTTTTTGGGGAAGCGGGTATCAGGAATCAAACTCAGGACCTCATACTTGCCAGGCAGGTGCTGTGCCATTAAGCTAAATCCCTGACCTCCAATCACACTACCTTCTAACCACCAAGGACTTAGTACTTTTCCTTTAGGTTTGCAACATTTGCCACAGTCTGACAATAGCTGCCTGGTCTGCTATTATTTTTCTAGACTCAACACTGATCTCATTTTTAATGCCCAGTGGTGGGGAACCTATGGCATGTATGCCACAGTGGGCTATTTGTTATTCTTGCAACCTCTGAAAGTTTCACCATCACTGAATTAGTCATCCAAAGTTTCACCATCACTGAGTTAGTCATCCAGACTCCATAGCTGTTGTTAGCATTGTGATGGTATAAAGGTAAGAAAGTAAAGAAAAAAGCATCTGAGACCCAAGTACTAGTCACCACTGAAATAATTTTGTGAGCAATATATGTGACTTCATGCTCCTATCATACACAGGCCTGGAAATATTTTCTTAGATGGTATGGCCACCAGTAAGGTGCTCTGTCACAGGGTCTAGGCCATTCACCTCCGGGATTTTCTGTAAAGTCACTAATAGTCAATCAGAGGCCCTGACTAGACTAAACTGACTGATCACTGCTGTTCTTGAGTTCTCCAGCAAAAAGCAAAAGAACACACATTCTAGTTAACTGTTGCTTAATGCTATTAATCCATGGACACCTCTAAAGTTCTGTGGACCATTTTAGCTGAGTGAAAATAAACAAAACTCCTGCAGCACAGTTCTGGTTCATAAAATCCAGCCCTTAACAGTGAAAAGGCTTTGACTGCTGAGAAACCTGAGTCCTGGCCTCCAGGGTAAAACTCTTATCTCTATGATTAATTTTCTCCATTTATAAAATGAGGACCCTTTCAGATATGAATTTCTGAATCTCTAAATTCTCAGAGTTGGGAGAAGTAAGCAAGAATATGCATTTCAATGACAACAATTTAAGCTATTAAATCTTTTAAATGAATGTCTGACTTCTTGAAGATACAGAATAAAAATATACAATGGATTAGTGATTTTGCAATTATCCTGTTACTTCTTTTATATAACCCAACTGTATAATTCAAGATTTAAAGTAAGTTTTTGGCATTAATTATTGGCTTGCACATCAAATTCACATGAACATAGTTAAATTCTGTATCATTTTGTCCTAGGAGGAAACTTGGCTGCCAAGAATTGCTCCAGCTCCCTTTAGCAAGCAGCATGTATTTTAAAAAGCAAAAATACAGAGGGCCTTTCTGAGTAAGTTTTAAACAAGAAATACTAAGGTTATTTATAGGGCCTCCCTTCTAATAAAAATAGTTAATAAAAGTTCATTTCATTGTGCTTGATGTTCTCAACATTTAAAAAACAAAATTTATAAGCACTCTAAATATTTTTAATGATATGTAATGTTTTTCTTCTTCTTTAAAGTTTGAGATTATTTTTAGCAATATCTGGATAAAGTATCAGTAGTCTCCTCAGTAGTACTGTGAATGCACCTACTTGTCAATTCAAATAATTTCCAGAGAAACATTCTATTTAAAAGGAGTCAGAGCCACACTATTTGAACAACCAAGACAGTCTCTGTTAACAAAATGCAGCAAGTACTCACAGTATAAATCAACTACTAGTAAATGATTTTTGCAAAACCTGCTTCAAGGATAATACTGCAAATATAAATAGCCTCTTAATGTCATCAAACTTTAGTTTTTACTCTGACAGACTAAAAATAAGCATAAGTGTAATACGAAAGGTGAGACTGCATGATATTCATGTACTTGGTATAAAATTATGCCACAAAATAGACCTCAAAACTTTAAGAACAACCACTGAAATTCAAAATTGCTTGACCTATAGAGCTGAGAAGACTCAACAGGTGACTGCTTAGGAACAGACTCAGTACAAGCAACAGATGAGGACTTAACAGTCTCATCAAAGGGTAAAAAATCAGGCTCACAAAAACACCATCAGGCAGTGACGGTGAACCTTCCAGAGCTTTCAGTGATAACAAAAAGCCCACTACAGCACACATGCCATAGGTTTGCCACCACTGCCATGGCACATGAGAAACAGTGGCTTTAATCATCATGCCAAGTGATACGGTGCCAGCAAATGCTACTCTCACTTATTTTGAACCACATGAAGATTCTGCATAGAGCTGGTCAGTCTCTAGCAGCTCTAACTTTCTATGACTGAACTCCCTTGAGGATTAGGTTACCTAAAGGATCTGTGTGACTTGCCTTCAGCCATATGGGAACACCAAGGAGTCCAAGAAATTAAATGAATCCAAAATAGCTGCTCAGTTTGTGACTGTTTTTAAGAGTTGGGAAGAACCCCTAACATCAGATGCATGCTCTCAGAAAAATTTAAGTATATAATACAATGTTAAGTATAATCTTACACATGTGTACCTATCCCCAAACTTAATGACTTGTATGATACATATACATATGTGGCTTTTCACCTATTATACCTCAATAAAAAGTAAAATGTGGACAAACAGGGTAGGAGGGTTTGGGGAGAAAGTAGCAATGTGTAAGGAAGGAAGGGTTAGGGACACTATTTATTTTGAACCATGGTTATATGCAAAAATCACACACACAAAAAATCTCCGAAGTTCTGAAAGAGATGCCTCACATGCTGAAGTTACTATTTCAGAGAAGTACTAAATGACCGTGCATCTAGTTAGACCTTGGGCAAACTACAATCTCTCTGGATCTCCACCTGTTAGCACAAACAGAAAGGACTGTTACAGATTTCCACAGACTCTTTCAGGTTCAGCATTCTATTAAAAAGATTTTCTAGCCAATTTCTATTGTACACATTTCTCCGATTAGGACAATTTCAGTCATTACCTTTGCCTGCTACACAACATAAGGACACTGGGGTCTTGTTTTAAAACTAGAGATGGGAGAGAATTCATCTCACGCGAACTCCTTATCTCTTGGGAAAAGAGCCAAAAACAAAGCTTTTGCACCAATTCTTTGTTTTCCATCAATATTAAGCTTCCTCAGGCCTATCCAGACCAGGAATTACTTACCCATGGCCACTTTACAAAACTGCGAACCTTCTTCAGTGTTTACATTTGATGTCCTGGGTGTATGACAAAACAGGAAATTTACAATTTAAATTCGTTTTTTATTCGCCAAGAAAAATATCTGCCCCTTTGCCCCAGTGAAGCTCGTTTTCTACCCAACAGAAGAAAAGTGTTCAAGCTCCATCTGTTTCACACTGACCCACAGCACATCCAGTCCAGCGGCAGCAACGCCACGCCAGGGTCAGTGGACAGGTACGCATTCCTGCTGTTGAAAATTAAAGTTGATAGGAGTTGCATTCTAATTTGGTCTCGGCTGAGCCTTACCAGTTGGAACTACGACTGCAAGGCTGGCTCTGTGCGTGTCTGGGTCTAGGGAAAGGGGAAGCTGCCAGCTCCTGTCGGAACCGGACAGGGAAGAAGATGACACTGCTACAAAAAGGCAAAAGCATCATGTTGCCACCCCCCTCCCCCCAAAAGATTCCCAAACCACCAAAGACAACTAAAATTACAGTGTCCTGCCTCTCACAGCAGAACTGCGGGCAGGTGCCTCTGAGCTCTCCCGGGAGAAAACCGCGGGGAGAAGCGGCTGCAGGAGGGGCCCGGTCCCGCCACTCACCTTCTGCTGCCTGCGGGCCATGTCCGTGGGCTGCTTGGCGTTGAAGGGGTACGCGATGCACCGCACGACGAAGACGTAGAGCTGCAGGCGGATCCTGCGCTCCTGCTCTTCGTCCAGCTGCCGCTCGGGCTCCTCTCGCCCCTCGCTCAGCCCCGAGGGGCTCGGGCTCCCGGGTCTGGCGGCGCCGCCGCTGCCACCCGAGCGCCCCGGCGCGTCCCGCCGTCCTTCCCGAGCCGCGGCCGGGGACGCTCGCTGGGAGCCGCCGGCCGCCGCCAGCACATCGCGGCTCTCCTCTTCCAGCCCCTCGTCCGACTCCTCTTCGCTGGAAGACGGGTCCAGCATGGTGCGCGGGGCCCCC